>CAWUFW010008778.1:600000-849910 GCA_963921515.1 Calotriton arnoldi | reverse complement strand
CTAGCGTAGTATGAATGTATGGGCCCAAGTGAGTATTTTGTGTATGAATGCTTGTTGCTAGTAACCCGCTGGATCAGTTTCTTCATCAGGACAGTGAAGGATGGTAGCAGCCTGATCATTGTTAATCTGATATGTTACTACGGAGTTTCCATATCACTTTGACACATCAAAACAATCACCAGTAACTAATAACGAACGAAGGTTAGGGGTTTTAAAACAAGTCTGGCTGGTTCAAAGGAAACAATTATAAAACATAACTGATACTGAATAGATATGCAGCATAACAGGCTTCCTGACAACATGCCAGCTCAAGATTCCAGGTAGTGCAGGGCCCCGAAGGGAGGCAGTTTGAACTGAACTGCTGGTAGGTTCTCTTGGCTGCCTGTTCGTGACAATTTCATTTTACTAATTATTTAATTAATTATCCCCGCTTCCTGTAGTACTGATAAATGACAATTTTTCAGATATTTAACAGTATCGTTTTATCATTTTTTGGGCTGGACTTTTATTTCGTTTTGAGATAAAGTCAGCCCATTGTACTTCAGATACTTGTGCCTCCAATTTTGAAGGTGATACTATAATCTCACTATTAACCATATGCCAAAAAGAGTTGAAGTTACTTTGTGAAATCACCTCCTGCATTATGCTGTAGTACAACTCATAAAAAATCTTCTTTTTTTGGGTCAGCAAGGTATGATGAAATTTGTTCAAGTTTCTATACTCTTGCCTGTCATTGTCATCCCCATAATAGAACCCTCTATGTGATATTCTGTTTAGGGACCTCCTTAAATTGTGGCACTCTAGATAATGCCACACCTTCTCCGTACAACATTTTGGGGTACCAGAAACATGATTTGAGTTGTAATCCACCTTTAGTAGGATCAACATTCTTTTTAATAAGTGATTATACCACTCAGTACCATTACCACAGGTATCTATCATGCTCTTATTGATAGAGATCTTTAATTGCGCTCTTCAGTTATTGAAACTCTTACTCTGTGATTAAAAATTAGGCCTAGCTCCAAAGCAGGCTTCAATGTCTTCTTGTAGTTTCCTTTACAAGCTATCTCAAAAGCTTGTCACTTGCTCCCAAGGCAACCTCCTTAAAGTCATCCACCACTCCACCACTCCAAAGTGCTCTAGAGCTATACATGAGAAATTTATGGGAATTTGATTACTACAATGGAGAGGATATGGCTTAATGGATAGAGTGGCTGACCATGAAGCTGAAGCAAACATCCTGTGATTCTGGGCAAAGCACTTAATCTCCCCGTGCCCTGAAATGAATGTGTCCATCTGTAATGCAACTGGTGCTCATGTAAAGTGCTCTGATACCTTCGGGTCGAGTACGCACTATATAAAATGGCAACAAAAAAAAATGTCTGAATGCTGCCGCCGTAGGACTAATACTTAAGAATCACACTTTATAAGTAATCAAATTATGTTGCACCAAAGTTGACAATACCTAGTTGGTTCTACCAGAGCTAGTAGCAGCTTAGGACACCACACTAGGTGTCTCAAGGCATTGCATTTGGTATACTAAGAGTTCATCAAGCATATAAAGTGATATTTTTTAGATTAAAGTAGTCTGTCAAACTATACAGTGAAGATGGAAAGTGCCAGCACAAATTAGGTATATTATAGTCCAATTTTTCCAATTCATCATTAGACATAGTGCAAGTAGATGGAATATAAACAGTCAAAAAGATTTTAAAATTGTTTACACTTTGCTCACTGAATTATGAAATAGAACAGGCTAGCAGCCAATTACATAAGGTCTCAAATAGTGTGATGTTTTCCCACAAAGAACTGGCATTAAAATGAACTAGCCTTCTAAGTGATGACCAGACTTGAAAAGAAAACCACTCTTTGCACAGATAGCAAACCGGTAAATGGAAGGGCATTCTCACAACCAAGGGGTCGATTCCGATCCTGGTCGGAAACCGTTCCGTCCGACACGTTCCCGGCGAGATTTCCGACCGAATCGTGCCCATTGGCTCTGAGCGAGCGAGTACGATGCAATGTAGCGCTGACGGACTTGTGTCGCTCGGAGCCCCGTTGATGTCAATGGGAGCCTATCGTACGATGCGTACATAGACTCCCATTGAGAAAATAGCATGTTTTGGAGAAGTGCGCCCCCTATCGCGGGGACGCCTCGCTCACGCCCGCACCGTACATGCATGTGTAGGGGGGACCCTTGGGTCCCCCCCTATGTTCGACTCGTAAGGCTACGGGTGAAGGGGGTCCGGCACGGACCCCCGAAGTCCGCTTCCCGGAGCGTTTTCATCCCGGAGACTCTGACTCGATCCGGCTGTCCGAATCGTGCATCGTACTGGCTCGGTCGGAAATCGACTCCATTGTGCGGTACGATTCGTCTGCGAACGAGTCATACGGAGCGGTTCGGACCCGGAAACGATTCGGTCGGCGATTTCGCGTTCTTCGCATCGTACTTGCTCGCTCGTACAGCTGTACGAGTCGGTCGGTGAACACGCGTACGGCTCGTACTTTTTCCGGACGGATCGCGTTCGGAGCCCTACCGAGCGAGATCGGAATCGACCCCCAAGTCTCTTGTAGAATTAGATTAGAATACTCATCTAAAACTCACTTGTAAGAAGGAGAATTAGTCAATGTCTTAAACTCATGAATATTCCAGACAAGGATCTTTTTCACTGTGGGATGCCCATTCACCTAAGGGCAATTTTCCTCCCAACATCCTCTTGGAAAATTTGCATATTCAGATTTTGACTTACGAGATATGATTGCCTCATAGTGACTACTATCAAATAAGTAATTTCAAAAAGATATTGTTATATTTTAATTGGGTACATCCCTTCTCCCCTTCCATTAAAGTTTTTTTTGATAAATGGGAGTGTTTAATTTGTGTCACTGTCAGACCCCAATGTCTTCAGAGAAAGGAGGGAGTATTTGAAGTGGCATATACATTCCTACCGCCTAAAGGTTCTAGACACTCACAAAGCTGTTGGCCTGAGGCCTTAAATCCAATCTATAACAGCTGTCTCTAATTTTGATTGAAATTGTATTTTAGTTACTTTTATCTACTTTTAGTTAATTTTAGTTACTTTCAGTTACTTCGGTCTCTTAACCAGACTTAACCAGACTAAATCTCACCACGTGTAGATCTTCAGGGGCAGCTCAATTTCCTTCAAGAGTCTGACTCAGACCTCCTATGCAGCCTGACTCTCCTCTCAACTCTGCTCCCAACTGTGCCCTGTTGTTATCCAAACTACAAGTCTTCAACTTTTTTAAACCACACGTTATTCACAGAGATCTCAATTATTTGATAGACATTACATTATCCACTTCAAAACCCTTGAAAAAACGTGGAAATCATCCCTGAGTGAAGCAAAGGTGTCAACCACCCACCAGAAGCCAAAAATATCAGTGGACACTACCAAACTGGAATCCAGTGAAGCACACTAATAGCTCAAGTAGCCCCTTGACATGGGTTCCACTTTTTTCGAAACTACTGTAGCTGTGATTTTACAGTGGCTTACAGTGGTTTTGTTTTTACCACTTTACTATAGCTTAATTTAACTCCTATAGATTTCAGTGTGCTTCAATGTGCTTTTCAATGGTTGAGAAAGGGTAATCATAAGGCTATTATTGGTTGACTATTGACTATCGCTTTGCTGTTGAAAACAAATGATGGTCATTAACTGAATACCAATGCTTTTGGTCTGGCTATTGGTCTTGTTTCTGTTGCTCTCAAGAGAATTATGGGTTATATTACTCCTTCCTAAAGCACCACAGTCCACAAATGCCACTCCACATTTTACTTTGCATTTTTCCACTCAACCAACCCAATCGTCTGTCTGATCAGGGCAGTACTTTAAGCATATTAGAAACGACCTCCTATGAGGGTGGCTACAGCAGGCTGCACTGACACCACCTAGAGCTACCAAAAACTCAAGACACCCTGCTGCCACAAGACCGCCACAGTCCACAATATCCTCCCACCTTCCGCTTAACTCCTTGAGTTGTGAGGGGGTGACACAGGAGGCAGTGGCCTGGGTCACAATGAAAGGCCCACATACGTCAGCCACCTATGCAGTTAACTGAGGATCTAATGATCAATGCTACATCCACGCTGGACTCTGGATTGGAGTTTGCTGGGGCCTGTGCCAGGGGAATATAGGCCTAATGGGCGTCCTTCCATGCTAAATGTGTGACCTCCACCATCCTGAGAATAGGCGTGAGCGTCTACGTAGGCATGAGTGCCCCATGCTGATTGTGTAACCCATCAAATTTTGCTTTTCTGTTTTTGTAAAACTCATCAAATCTTACTTTTCTGTTTTTATTGTCTTCTGTCTGTATTATATAAATATTGACATTTTGGGTTGCATCACTTGGAGTGAGCATTGGGAGCGCTAAGTTAAGACGTGAAGATGGATCCGAAAAACATTTTGACAGCCACTTTTTCATGTCCATGGTGGTAGATCAAGCAGTGCTTGCTTCACACACCTTTTACCAGCATGTGTGTATATGTGAGTGTGTGTGTGTGTGTAGATAGATAGATAGATAGATAGATAGATAGATAGATAGATAGATAGATAGATAGAAAGATAGACAAAAAAGGAGGAAGAGAACTCTGGGTAGTTCCAAAGTTTAGATGGAGAGTAGTTCCTCTATAGAGCACCCTACAACACCAGTGACACTCTGCATCTGCTCACCTCAAATGTGAGCAGACTCCTCTACTGGCTAACATTACTCCGTCACCATCAAGGTGGTCATATTGAACCAAGCATATTTAGATTTCACAACTGTGCTGGCATTGTTCTAGTGGTGGATTGCCGACGGAGGGATTCCGTCGCGTTACACATTCAACATTGTACTATTCCTGTGCCTTTTAGATGGATGCTAGCATAACATACCTGATGTGTTTTGCCTAATTGTTTTCACCTGCACACCACCCTATCAAACACATTCTATTTCAGACCATGATCCTTTGCCATTCCACTACAGCACAACATTGTCAAGCAGAACGTTTGTCAGTAAAGTCAGGTTTTGTTTTGCTTTCTCTGCTTCTTGCCACTTTTTCCCTCTATCATTTATTTTCTTGTGGGTCATAAAATGTATTTCATTGTTTTTTGGGATAATGGCAGGGACGATAAATCCGTTTTACAGAGGGAGAATTGCCAGTCATGGTGGATGAAATTATTAGAGTATAGACACAATTGTTTGGAGCCCAAGTACAAAATACAACCATTTCTCAGAACAGGCAAATGTGGGCCAGAATAGTTGACAGAGGGAATGCTGTAGCAAGCAACCTGCTCACACTGGAGGAAATTAGGATAAGGTGGAATGACCTGAGGAGGATATTGCATTCCCTGGCCTCCAAGCATCACCTGGAGGCCCAGAGGACTAGTGGATCTTCTCCCAGCCTCCCCTTACAACTTTTTTCCTGGAAGGAGAAGGTCTTGCAAACCATACAATCTGAAGGCTTGACAGGTATCCCTGGTGGAGTGAGGACTGGTAACTCTTAGCCTAACAAGAGTTGTCCTCCAAAGAGGACTTAATGAATTTTCAACTTTTGCTCAGGCCAATGCGCTTGAAATTAACAACACAAAAACGAAAACCATGTCTATCAGGAATCAGCCTGGGCATCAACATCCAATTATGCTGGGAGAAACAACCTTAGGGTTAGTCATCACTTACAAATATTTCAAGCTGTACATAGATGAACAATTGAATTTGCAATTTCACAAACAGTACCTTGAAAAAAAAGGAAATGGTCTAGTCTATGCATTCTTTTCCCTTGCAAAAGAAATTAAGGAGTCCATCTTTTTAGCCAATAGTGGCAGTAATGGCTGCCAAACTATTGAAGACCGAGGCTTAATCATGCATCATTTTAAATGATAAAGATGCAAAACCTTTAGATAATCTTCAAACAAAAACGTACAAAAAAGTCTTTGGCCTACCACAAAATATATACCTGGCACAGGTGCGACTAGAATTTGGTCTTATGCAACAAGAGATAGGGAGAAAATATGCTGCTATTAAAACATGGTAAAAAATCTGGCTAAATCGATCTAATGTCTTACATGACGCCATCGTCCTCATTCAAGTTATGGCAAATTCTTGAAAACAAAGAAACTATTTCTAAAGTTTTTCTGCAGCACTACGAGCAGTTGTATGCAACTAAATATATGGTGGGGCAAGAGGCTATCCAACAATATTTTGAGGACATCAATCTCCCGCAGCTATCAAATAGCCAGGTAGAGGAGGTTCAAGCTGATATTTCTGCAGCTGAAGTTCAACGCGCCCTTGCCTCTATGTCGGGAGGAAAAGCGTGTGGTAATGATGACCTACCAATAGAATTTTATAAAACTTTTGCAAAAGAATTAACACCTTTCTTGGTAGAGCTCTTTAATTATGTAAAAATGTAAGGAATCCATTATTGTCAGCTTTGTAAAGAAAGGGAAGAACCCCAGAGAAGTCAACTCATATAGACCAATAAGCTTACTTAATTCAGACTATAAAATTTTAATGAAAATCTGGGCGCAGCACTTCTCTCCTCTTGCACAAAAAGTGATCCATAGGGATCAGACAGGTTTCATTGCAGAAAGGCTGATGTCCACAAATAAAGGGCTTTTTAGTACAAGCACTTCACTCTTTTAACTGCAATCAAACTCCAGCTCTCATCATGATGGTCGACGCCGAAAAAGCGTTTGACCTAGTGAATTGGGATGCCCTGTTTTATGGTCTGGGTAGGTATGGGATTCCCTCCCAGGTTATAAAAATGCTCTGTAATATCTATCAAGGGGCTCAGGCACAGGTGATTATCAATTCAAATCCAGCTGGGATGGTTAATGTTAATAGGGGGGACCAGGCAAGGGTGCCCACTTTCCCCTGTACTTTCTACCTTCTTTTTTTTAACCCTTAGCCACTAAAATCCGTAATAACATGGAGAATAAACCTCCAATACCAGGTATGGCTAAATTGAAGCTGCTTCCTGACAATATCATTCTTTATCTTAGCCCGGGAAGACAGAATATTGATCTAATATTAGCCGAATTTACACAATTTGAATTAATAGGAGGCTACAAAATTAATCGCAATAAGACTGAGGTTGTAACCATGAATACTTCGTATGATTTTCTTCCCGATAATTTTAAACAGCAAGCCCTTAATCCCGATCCAATCCGATATCTAGGGATTTACGTCACTAGTCAATTCACTGAAATCTACAAATTAAATTATGAAGCCACGAGGAAAAAAATTATAAAGCTGTTAGAAGAGTGGTTGCTACTACCGCTTACATTGATAGGTCGGGTGGCTCTTATAAAAATGTCAATCTTACCCTTACTGGTCTTCTTGTTTATAAATCTTCCTATAAAAATTAATACAATCTGTTTTAAGGAGCTAGAAACATTGTTTAGAAGATTCGTTTGGAATAAGAAGGCTCCGAGAATAAAACTTCCAGTGCTCCAACTTGACATCAGTCAGGGGGGGGCTTGCACTTCCTCAAGTCCGCATATATTATGAAGCAACCGTTTTAAATTTAACAGCCCGTTTACTTAACCGCAAGGGCTCTATTGACAATTTCTTTTTAGACAAGATGGTGCAAGAGGCCGGTTCACAGGTCCCGGTATTTCTGAAAACAGCTAAACTCCCTAAAAAACGAGATATAAGACCTTGCAAGAGTATACCTCCAGACTCCAGATTTTTTATTCGAAACAGGCCTGCTCCACAGGATCTTATTTTTTAGAACTAACCGAATGTAAGAGCTTGGGCCTTCAAATACAGGCCAGCCATCTAAGGTCCTGGACTAATTGGGGATTCAAAGAGTTAGGGCACTTTCTAGTGGCTGGCAGAGGCACTACCTGACAAGAAGTTCATGAGAGGTGTGGCACCTCGAGTAAGCCTCCCTTTTTTGAATATAGTCAGATATCACAAATATAAAAAAGTACAGCCTTTTGCCCGGCCCAGGCCCAACTCCACTTGTGACAGCTTTATTTAGAGCAAAACTGAGAGGGGTGGGCAACTGGTATCGTTGTATACGGTCTCAAGGGGAACCTATCATGGTTAATAATCATTTTAAAAAAGTGTAACTGGAGACCCAATGTAGGTTCTCAAATCGGGATTGGCAAGCCATTGCACAGCTAGGCAGCAAGGCCCTACGAGGGGCTAATTTTAAAAGAATGGTGTTCCTGTCATGCTGGATGGCGTACTATACTTCCCATGTTCTCCATAAGATTTATCCGGAATTAGAGAACAAATGATTTTGCTGCCAGATTCTAGGCGAGGGAGGCTGGCTCCATACTTTTTTTACCTGCCCAAACCTAGGGCAATTCTGGGAAATGTTCTTCTTGGCTTTAAGCTGGGAAGTCCAGAAACGTTTGGATCCTGATGCTCAGATTGCACTTTTTGGTTGGGCAAGCCAGAGACGAAACCTCGGAATGTCGAGAGGGGAGGAGACATTTGTTGCAATTGCCTCCCTCGTGGCACGTTCGCTGATATTGCAGAATTGGAGGTCCCAAAAAATACCCACTTATTCGGAATGGCTCAATAAACTAATTCGTACTAGGAAATTTGAAAAAGCATACGTTAAGAGAGTAGGTGCCAATAAAAGATTTAATACTGTATGGTGATTTATGGAGAGGCTGGAGACCTTTTCTGAGATGTAGGGTCGGATCCAAAAAAAAAAAAAAGGGGGAGAGGAAAGGTAAAAGGGGGAAAGGAGGGAAAAGAAAAAAAAATGTTTCTTTGTCTTTTTTTGCACTTTAGCACTTTTGCACTTTATGCACTGCACTTTTTGTACATTTTAGCTTGGAAAATACTGTGGCAGATGGTACTTCGAGGCATGTTATGAAGATGAATGCTTTCCTTTTTTCTTCTTTCTCTCTCCATTAGAGTATGTTTAGATGACAAATCATCATATTGCACTTTAGACGGAGCTATGTCCAGAAGAAGAATGTGTTGGCAACCAGCACATTGCGTTTTAGCCGGAAATTTACCTATCAGGAACCAATCCTAATTTGTAGGAATAGTATATATTTGTGAGATATTGCATCTTGCATTTTGTATATGTCTGTTAGTATTGTATTGCACTTGCACTTTGTGCAGTTTTTCTGCAAAGATCAATTGCTATTTTTATGTTTGGATGTGAAATGGCATCTTGTACTGTAATTGTACTGTAACTGGTAAGGAGCTGCTAACGTTAACTCTATTAAGAATGACATATCTGGGATAAATATGGCACGTTGCACTTTATACTTGTTATTGTCGGTAATTTATATGTACACCAAGATGCTTATTGTCTAAATCGTTTTGCATTTTTTTTCCTTTTCTGTGTCTTCTGTGTTTCTGCTCAATAAAAAAAATTAAAAAATCAAAAAAATCTTGAAAACAGCACTGGAGGAAACAAGCACATCAGAACTCTGGGCTCAAAACTTCTCTTTCCCAGGTTTTCTCAGGGTGATAAACAAAACGCCCAAACTCCACTCACTACTAGAAGACAAATGTAAATTAGCCAATTGGTCCCATGCCTGGATGGTTCTCCAATCCTACACAACAGCACATCTGGCTGAATACTTAAACACAACATATTCACTTGATCTGAACTGAAAGTTAATGGCTACCAGGTTTGGGCTACTACCAAGCTTGGCCAATCAACCAACTTGGAAGTATAGTGGTCCCAGGACACGTAACTTATGTGGTGCAGAGATGCAAGATTTTATTAATCTGATCTGTTTATATCCCTTTTTAAAAACTATTTGGGTTTTGTGATTGAAAAAAGCTTTTAACGATAGAGGCATTTGGTCCTGCAGATCAACTATAATTAAAGGTTGTGATCCAACAGACCCCGAACTGTACTGTAAGATGAAGACATTTTTGCTGCTTTGCCTAAAGATAATACAGACCAAGGAAAAACACAGTTCTGCGTGATCCACCGACGAAATAATGATCACGTGCGCCCTTGAATACAATGAACTATTCCTTGGACGATTTAGTATACCCTGTATCTATGCCCTTTGTTACAAAAGCAATTTACTGACTGGATTTTAATAGTACTAATGCACTTTATATTGAGAACTGATGTGATAGCAATATTGTTCACTATTTATTTATATGATATAGTAATATGTTCCGCTTTGGTTTGTTTTAAATGACACTACATTTGTTTTAAAAGTAATTTTTTATGTCTTTGGAAATTTATTGTTTTTTGGAATATTGTTATGGTTTTTATTAACTTAAACAATAAAGATTTTTTATATTGTCTCTTCTTTTCAACAGCATATTTTCTCTAGGTAAGTTGTTGAACTTACAATTTTGCAAGTGTTGTTAATATTTAATTGAAATGACTATAACTACTATGATGGCTTTTTTTAGTTTTGTGAAAATAATATTGCAATGTCATCTTGCTCATTTCCTCTTTTTGATCATAATTTTCTTATATGTTAAAGTGTTATGTATTTATCCATCTCTATTTCATGCCATGTTTTGAAATGTTTATATGTTTTATTTTGTATGTTCTCCTATCCTTGTTATTTAATTGAATTGATGTTATTTGTATCGCGAAGTGTGTTCACTTTAAAATGCTACGGTATGTAATTTTGTATACTGAATATAAGTGTATATTTTTTAAATAATATGCTCTACAATGTGTATATGATGACTAATGCAATACATGCTTCTAAGTTGCTTAATTGTCAGATTTTTAGCTTACTAGACCTTGGAATGGTTTATTTCTCAATTCACCTCTCTACTGTGTTGTGTTGAATCTTTGGTATATTTCATGTATACTTTCTAAAGTTTTTATTCATTTCAGGACATCTTTTTACCTTTGTTTTTCAATGGAGTTTTGTGTGTAATTTAAACTGTTTGTATAGTAAATTATAATACCACTGAAAGGTACAATCAATATAGTAATTTTCGTTTTCCTTTTAGGTTGCTTCTTTTTCAGCTTCAAACTCATTTGTTGCATAATCCATGCTTTAACAATATAATTTTTTAAGAAATTCATAATAGGTCCAACAACCAAATTCCGTTGACAACCATCTGCCACTGAGGATACCTCCACTCCAGACCAGGAACAAGCCTTCAGCTAGGTCCCTATTCCTGCAAATCCATATGACGAGGAGTGGCCTGGTCCATATAGTGTGTCTGGGCAGACAGCTTCAGTGAGTCTCAACTCACACCTACACCTCCCTCCCCAGCTGTTTCCATACCTCAGCCTATGGATACCTCTACTTCCTGTGGCCAAACCAACATCAACCCAATATTGTGTCCCCCAGTCCTGGCTGCAGTTAAAAAAACAGTACCACCACCTCCAGTTCAGCCAGAAACCAGTGGGTTGGGTCACACTGGGTCAAGGGCACTGGGTGGTGGGGGTAGGGGTTGTGGAAAGGAATCTGTGGGCCAGCAAAGTGAGACCACTGGGTTTACTGTCACCCAGGCCACAATCAACTAAGTCTTGGGATCCCTCCATCAGTCCCAAGACATGATGGGCCAGGTCCTGACAGAACTCCAGGAGATGAAGCAGTTGCAGAGGGAGCACAATGTACAGATGGAGAATCCGAACTCCAATCTGGGCTCCCTGACTGGTGTGCTGCATGATATTTTTGCACCTATGTGCAGGGCTTTTCTAGCAACATCTTCCCCTTTCTGTGGTTCAACAACATCTCAGCCAACTACATTGCCTCAGCCACAGAAAGGGAGGCCCTGCCACAAGAGGAAACAGCTACACCCACCTCAGTCCCTGCAACTGTGGATTCACCAGCCCACCTCAGGAGGGGATATTCAGCTCGACTAGCAGAAGAGGACTCCACCACCACCAGCAAGATACGCAGAACCTAATTTCCTCTAGTTTGAGACTACCATTCACTCTGTGGACTAATTTCTGGACATATTTACATTTTTCATGCAAGTTGTATTTTGGACATTGGACTCCAAGCAATTTAGACCCTTCAGTGTTATTTTTATTGACCATGATTGACTTATTATGTTTTTTTCTTAACATCCTGTTTTAGTTAATTTGGTTTTAGTGAATAAAAAAAGAAAATAACAAAAAAAGACTAATGTTGCATGTTTTTCTCAATTTGTTCACTTTTTGTAGTTCCATCATACATTTTAAAAAATTACATTTAAAAATCATAAACAAATTCCATATAGGTAATGTGTTTCACATTTTGAAAGTATGACAAAAAGTATGCAATATTTTCTTTGACAGTTCTAGACATTGCCACTGTGGAAGAATGGGAAATAATCCCAAAAATCTGATTAAATAGCATGTCATTTTCATTTAGACATTTCAACGTTGTGACATTTTCAGTTATATGCTCCTGTTGCGTAGTTAAAGGGACCATGGGTTGATCCTGTAAAAGTCACAAATACTTTGTATGTACTGATCTTGTACAAAGACAACTTGCACAGTGATTGAATCATATTTGTAAAGATTGCATTAGACTTCTTTTTCTCTTGATTGTTGCCACTAAGGCACTATGTACTGCTTAAATTCCTCTGACCACATGTGGTAGGCCACCCAAAAGCATACAAATCTCCTTTCACATGGGCAAAATCCACAATTTGTATTAACTGTATGTGGCTGTTGCTGTGTCTCATAATTGAAGAAAGAACTTCTTGTAGCACACCACTGAAAGTTGGTTGTGATATTCCACCAGATACTGCCGCAGTTAATTAGAATGATCCTGTGGCCACAAACTGTAGTACTGCCATGATTTTCACTATTGGAGTTATTGATGAGGGATTCAGATTGTGAGGCAGAAGATCTTGCTGTAGCTGATGACATAAATCAATAATTGTTTGCTTTTTGAATCTGACTATTTTGATAATATCCCATTATTCCATGGTGGCAATGTGTGAAAATGGTAGAAAAACCTGAGGCTGTTGTCTCCTCACTCTTCCTGGGTTCATATGTCTGCATTAAGAATTTTTCAAAATGTTATAACATTTACAAACATTGTTATGATTATATAACACAAATGTCATGTATTTATGAAAAACAATGAAACAGCAAGCCTATATAGCAATCGCACCTCCCTCCTTATTCCCCAGAGCCAGTCCAAATGTACAATATAATGATCAACGTTGTGTGCACATTCACTGCACCCACTGTTTCCAAGGAGCGATCAGAGGATCCGAAAAAATTCAACATGAAAATGTGAAGTGCACCGCACAACCAAAGTTCCACAAAAAGTTAGTCCATTCTTTCCATATTGTGTGGCCACACAGAAAGTGCGTTTACGGAGAGACGCCTGGCTGCGAGGTGGGAGACGGCGCGTATCAAGGTGCCTCCCTACTACAGTCTTAGGGATCTTGATGGGTCTTGCTTGCCCCTAAATACATGGGGATAGAATGAAGAATAGACTAATATCAATACCAGGAATTTAATACGGTCCTATTTGATGATTTTGGGCATTCTTCAGGTCTCAGTATAATAAAAGACAATAATTATGCCGTGATGAAGTCCACATGTAGTGGACAAAACGCGTTGGCTGGTCTGTATTATTTCTATGAGAAATAAAGATTACTTTGGACGTAATATGGAAAGAATGGACTAACTTTCTGTGGAATTTTGGTTGTGTGGTGCACTTCACATTTACATG
Source organism: Calotriton arnoldi (assembly GCA_963921515.1). Taxonomy (NCBI): domain Eukaryota; kingdom Metazoa; phylum Chordata; class Amphibia; order Caudata; family Salamandridae; genus Calotriton; species Calotriton arnoldi. The sequence continues at coordinate 836,321 of CAWUFW010008778.1, read as the reverse complement.
TTAAATGTCCTGTATTTGTATACATATTTTAGGTTTATTAACATAATTTTACCTGACATTTATTATTGGCAATATTTATTTACAAATAACATTTGGGACATGTCCATTAATTTGTTAAAGAAATGTATAAATAATTAAACATTTTATACGTATTATTTACACTTTCTTTTTTTTCCCATCAAAACGTCTGTCAAGGGAAGTATAAACAAACCAGCACAACTATCACATTTAACAACAGTAACACACTACATAATACATTTTGTTTAAACAAATGAGTAACATTAGCATTTCATCTATGTAAACAAACTAGCCACCATTTTGAGTGATGGTGATGCACTTAACATATGCAAACACACTATTTTATCATCTAAAATGGAGGCCGACTGACCTCGCCATCAGGACATTTGAAATCAGGCAGCAATTGGCAGAAGTTGACCGGGTAGTGGGTGTCAAAAACTACCACAGGCATAGCCATAGGCTAACATGTGTGAAAGCAATGTATAAAGTCAATGAATGTGTCTGTCTCCATTTCTGATTGTGTAAGTCTTGCACATGTACGCGGCATTTCAAAAAAAGCTCACATGCCTCCTAACATTGCAGCCAACAATGCCTCCCCAACTTTTGCTGCTGTTTCTTACCTCTGGGAGCCATGATGCCCGGAAAAGCAGGTGACAAGGCACCAGTCTTCTTGCCAGAGTAGCTGGACTTGCTGGCTATGGAGGTCCTTTCCCTGTACAGCCAGTTCTATGATTCACCAGAGGAACATGTACTTGTCTAAAATGTTGCTTCTTTTTAAATTAAATAGAACAATTGTGGTGTGTATTTTTAAGCACATTATATTTAGACAACATTATATTAGTATGTGTTGTGGGTTTTACACCCTATATTTTATTTGGTGTGTGTGTGTGTATATATATATATATTCACTGAAAAAACCATAGGTTTCAGGGACGTTATAGTTAGAAATTAGCATTTAAAAAACCTTTGAAATTCACTGAAAAAACCATAGGTTTCAGGGACGTTATAGTTAGAAATTAGCATTTAAAAAAACATAGAAATTCACTGAAAAAAACACAGGTTTCAGGGAGGTTATAGTTAGTTGGACATTTCACTCATACAAAACCAGAGAAATTCCCCCGTTATAGTTAGTTCAGCTAACTATAACTCGCGCCCCATAATGCACTGCTGATGACGTCACATATTACATCATTCATGACATGGTCAGTGACATCACTGATGACATCACTGATGACATCTCAAATGACATCACTGATGACATCACTGATGACATCATCCACATGAAAATCTGATGCACCTCCTCACACTCTAATATTACCTTTGATACACCCACTGTAAAATACAGACTACCATTTTCGAAACCATCGACACACCAATACCAGTTACTACATGCGCGCTCACTGATTCCTAGGTCTACACACACATCCACTCATTCACCCATACAATCACTCATACATGCAGTCACTCATCAATACAACACTATCATATGCACTCATACACCTATACAGACACTCACACACCGCCACTCATCCATGGAGTTACTCACACACCTAGTCAGTCATGCAAATAATCAATCACACTCCCATTAACTCACCTATACAAATACTAATGCATACTTACTCTCTTATATAATCACTGATACAAGTACACACTCATCCATACAGCCACTCTCACAATCACTGACTCTCACGTATAGTCATTTATACTCCAACTCTCACATACAGCCTTTTCCCTATGTAGTTACTTGGACATGTACCACTGAGACATCCATTCACTCACCAACACACCCATACACACACTCACCCACCCATACAGCTGTTTTCACATGCACTCTTGAACCCATACACCCAGTGAATCAACCACTCACACATCTATGCACAGAGTCACACACCTCACACCCACCCACACACACACTCAGTCTCCCATACAAATTCTCAAGCAACCAATCAATAACCGATATACACACTCATGTAGCTACTCACCAACCCATGCATTCAGTAAGACACATTTAATCACTCACTTATACAGTCAGTCACGCACCTACTAAATCATCCATCCAGACACTTATACACCCACTCATTCTTCAATACACCTTGGCATATATATAAAACATATTTAAACTTTACAGAAACACACAGTGACTGGATGATGTCATCAGTGATGTCATCAGTGATGTCATTTGAGATGTCATCAGTGATGTCATCAGTGATGTCACTGACCATGTCATGAATGATGTAATATGTGACTTCATCAGCAGTGCATTGCGGGGTTGCGAGTTATAGTTAGCTGAACTAACTATAACGGGGGAATTTCTCTTGTTTTGTACGAGTGAAATGTCCAACTAACTATAACCTCCCTGAAACCTGTGGTTTTTTCAGTGAATTTCTAAGGTTTTTTAAATGCTAATTTCTAACTGTAACGTCCCTGATACCTATGATTTTTTTCAGTGAATTTCAAAGGTTTTTTAAATGCTAATTTCTATCTATAACATCCCTGAAACCTATGGTTTATTCAGTGAATATATATATAGATATATATAATGACAAATCCCAGCACACATACAATCAATATTTACAAAAGAGTCAAATGATTTGTAGCAAGACAAACAATTTCGGACATGTATATTGTAGGTTTAATCTTCTTGAAGCTCCAGCCAACACGTGTTTCGTCGATTGGGAGTAGAACCCGCGACTTCCTCAGGGCTTTATATGTTCTGGAAGAGATGTTGTGCATCCATGCCGCGTTATAATTCCGTCCCGGCCTTATTATGGTTGGGAAAATGTACAAGGTCACCACTTCTGTCTCGTAAGATGTCCAGACACTCACGGATAAGTATTGTGTCCGAAGTGGAGTTTATAGTTGGCGGGTCTGTGTTTAGTCAGTCCGCAAGCACTGTTCGTTGCTGGAACATTGTAGCGTCCGACTGCGGCGCCTCGGTATTGTCATTAATTCGTACAGATCTTCGGATCTGAATTGTGGGGTGTTGGGTGATCACCCCCTCCCTGGGCACCATACACCTAAATAGCTATAGCATCTAAGAGACCAATATTAGAGAGCGCCACCACCACACAGGGCACTATCATCCTAACTATTATTGCACATATATATATATATATATATATTCACTGAAAAAACCATAAGGTTTTAGGGACAGTTATAGTTAGTTGGACATTGCACTCGTACAAAACCCGTGAAATTCCCCCGTTATAGTTAGTTCAGGTAACTATAACTCGCGCCCCGTAATGCACTGCTGATGATGTCACATATTACATCACTCATGACATGGTCAGTGACATCACTGATGACATCACTGATGACATCTCAAATGACATCACTGATGACATCATCCAGTGACTGTGTGTTTCTGTAAAGTTTAAATATTTTTAATATATATAGGGAAAGGCGTATTGAAGAATGAGTGGGTGTATAAGTGTCTGTATGGATGATTTAGTAGGTGCGTGACTAACTCGATAAGTGAGTGATTAAACGTATCTTACTGAATGCATGGGTTAGTGACTAAACTGGGTGAATGTCTGTATCCGTCTTTCTGTTGCTGTGTAAGTGGTGCATGGGTTTGTGAATAGCTACATGAGTGTCTATATGAGTTATTGATTGGTTGTCTGAGTATCTGTATGGGTGCCTGAGTGTTTGTGTGAGTGGGGTGTGTGCGACTCTGTGCATAGATGTGTGAGTGGGTGATTCACTGGGTGGATGGTTTCAAGAGTGCATCTGTGATAGACTGTATGGGTGGGTAAGTGTGTGTAAGAGTGTGTTAGTGAGTGAATGTATGTCCCAGTGGTACATGTGTGAGTAACTACATATGTGAAAGGCAGTATATATGTGTGTTGGAGTATATAAATAGCTATAAGCGAGAGTGTGTGATTGTGAGAGTGACTGTATGGATGAGTGTGTGCTTGTATCATTTATTGTATAAGAGCGTAAGAATGTGCTAGTATTTGTATGAGTAAGTGAGCTGGTGTGTGTATAACTGTATAGGTGAGTAAATGGCAGTGTGTTTAATTATTTGCATGACTGACTAGGTGTGTGAGTACCTCTATGGATGAGTGGCGGTGTTTGAGTGTCTATATAGGAGTATGAGTGCATATGATAGTCCTGTACTGAGTGACCATAAGTATGAGTGACTGTACGGGTGAGTGAGTGGATTTGTGTGTGTAGACCTAAGAATCAGTGAGTGGGTATGTAGTTATTGGTGTTGGAGTGTTTATGGTTTTGAGAATGGCAGTCTGTAATTTAGAGTGGGTGTATCAAAGGTTATATTAGGGTGTGAGCAGGTGCATTAAATTCTCACATGGATGATGTCATCAGTGATGTCATTTGAGATGTCATCAGTGATGTCACTGACCATGTCATGAGTGATGTAATATGTGACGTCATCAGCAGTGCATTGCGGGGCGCGAGTTATAGTTACCTGAACTAACTATAACGGGGAATTTCACGGGTTTTGTACGAGTGCAATGTCCAACTAACTATAACTGTCCCTAAAACCTTATGGTTTTTTCAGTGAATTTCTAAGGTTTTTTAAATGCTAATTTCTAACTATAACGTGCCTGAAACCTATGGTTTTTTCAGTGAATTTCAAAGGTTTTTTAAATGCTAATTCCTAACTATAACGTGTCTGAAACCTATGGTTTTTTCAGTGAATTTCAAAAAAAAATTAAATGCTAATTCCTAACTATAACGTGTCTGAAACCTATGGTTTTTTCAGTAAATTTCAAAGGTTTTGTAAATGACAATTTTTAAATGTATTAATTGTTATATTTATTTTTTTGATACTGATTTACAATTTTTTTTAAACTATTTATTTTTAGATATTTTATTTTTTAAATTACATTGTAATTACATTATACATTACATTACAAAATATACTTTCTCAGAATGAATTACTTTAGTTTAAATACTTTGCAAATAGGCAATAGACTTTTAAGTACAGTAGTTACAGTTGTTGCAATGGGCAACACAATTTCAAAAACAAAGCAACATTGAGCTCAATGTGAATTTCTAGTTAAATGCAATTAGTTACTTTATGGATTACTTTTCTAACCACAGGACTGGATCCTAGATTCAGTCCTGGGACATCTCCTGTAAACAGTTGAGTAAAAGCGTTTTGGTTACAGTAGTGATTTTTAAGGAATATTATTGTATTTTAAAAGTTGACACTTAGAAACTTTTTCATATAGAATCACCAATGTTATCCTATGGGAGGAAAATCACTTAGCAGGTAAGTAGTGTTATCGTTACTTTTTCTTACTCAGTGGTGGATCCTGGAACCAGCACTGGTGCATCTCCTGTAAACAGTTGAAAGAATGCGTTTAAGTCACACATGCGATTTTTAAGGAATGTTTGTAGTTTGTGAAAATCGACACTTTGAAACTTTTCTGCTGAAAACCAGACAATGGATTCCTATGGAAGGAAATTCAAGTTACTGGTAAGTACGGTTAGAATTACTTTTCAGGGTCAGTGCTGGGCTAAAAGATGCAGCACTGGGTTCTCTCCTGATAACAGGTGAGTAAATCGGAATTCATAGTTCGGCTGATTTTAGAGAAATATTATAAAGTTCCAAAACTCCACACTTAGAAGAATTTCCAAGTGAAACCAGTCAATGTTAGCCTATGGAAGGAAATTCAAGTTACTGTTAAGTACGTTTAGAATTACTTTTCAGGGTCAGTGCTGGGCTAAAAGATGCAGCACTGGGTTCTCTCCTGATAACAGGTGAGTAAATCGGAATTCATATTTCGTCTGATTTTAGAGGAATATTTGTATGTTTCAAAAATCGACACTTAGAAACTTTTTCAGCAAAAAGCAGGCAATGATATCCTATGGAAGGAAATTCAAGTTACTGGTAAGTACGGTTAAAATTACTTTTCAGGCTCAGTACTGGGCTGAAAGATGCAGCACTGAGGTCTCTCCTGATAACAGGTGAGTAAATCGGAATTCGTATTTCGGCTGATTTTAGAGGAATATTATAAAGTTCCAAAACTCCACACTTAGAAGAATTTCCAAGTGAAACCAGTCAATGTTAGCCTATGGAAGGAAATTCAAGTTACTGGTAAGTACGGTTAAAATTACTTTTCAGGACCAGTACTGGGCTGAAAGATGCAGCAATGAGGTCTCTCCTGATAACAGGTGAGTAAATCGAAATTCGTATTTCGGCTGATTTTAGAGGAATATTTGTATGTTTCAAAAATCGACACTTAGAAACTTTTTCAGCAAAAAGCAGGCAATGATATCCTATGGAAGGAAATTCAAGTTACTGGTAAGTACGGTTAGAATTACTTTTCAGGATCAGTACTGGGCTCAAAGATGCAGCACTGAGGTCTCTCCTGATAACAGGTGAGTAAATCGGAATTCGTAGTTCGGCTGATTTTAGAGGAATATTTGCACAATGGTGAAGGAAGGGGGTGGGGCCTAAGGTGACATGTCTGCAAACATGCCCTGTGGCGCGTTTTAAGTTGGACAATTAATTCCTCCTCAATCCCCAGGGTCCCTAGGGGCCAACTAGCCCACCAGGTACCTCCAGTATGCGCCAGGGGCTGCGTTGCAGAGAGGTGTTCAGAGGCCACGCCCCTTTTTACAACACTCTGCAACGCAGCTCCGTGGCACTTACTGGAGGTACCTGGTGGGCTAGTTGGCCCCTAGGGACCCTCAGTATTGAAAAGGAATTTATTCCCCATCTTAAAACGTGCCACGGGGCCTGTTTGCACACATGTCACCTGAAGCCCCGCCCCCTCCCTTCACCACTGTGCAAACGCGCCCCGTGGTGCGTTTTAAGTTGGGGATTAAGTCCCCTTGAATCCTGAAGGTCCCTGGAGTCCAACTAGCCCACCATATACCTCCAAAAGCGCCACAGAGCTGCGTTGCAGAGAGGTGTAAAAGGGGCGTGGCCTCTGTACACGTCTCTGCAACGCAGCCCCTGGCGCATACTGGAGGTTCCTGGTGGGCTAGTTGGCCCCAGGGACCCCAGTATTCATGGGGAATTCGTTCCTCCTCTGCAAACGCGCCAGGGGGCGCGTTTGCAGAGTACTGCAGGGAGGGGCGGGGCCTCCGGCACGATGCCGGTCGTTTTTTTTTTAATGGGAGGGGGCTGCGTGGCCCCCTTCCCTTGCCCACTTTTGGCCCCGGGGACCCCATCCCCCGGGGCCTGAGCATTTTCTTTTTAAATTTAATTTAAAAAAAAAACGGGAAGGGGGCCGCGTGGCCCCCCTTCCCTGGGCCTGTATTGGCCCCGGGACCCCATCCCCGGGGCATGGCCTCGATTTTTAATTTTTTTATTTGGAGGGGGCTGCGTGGCCCCCCTCCTCAGGCCATTTAAGGCCCCGGGGACCCCATCCCCTGGGGCCGGACTTGCACTTTTTTTTTCTTTTTTTTTCTTTTTTAAAATTTGGGGAGGGGGGCTGCGTGGCCCCCTCCCTGGCCACTATGGCCCCGGGGACCCCATCCCCCGGGGCCTGGCCTCTGGTTGGGGACTGTGGGGGTCCCCAATCCCCCCACAGTCCCAGCCGGCTCCCCGCCTCCTGCGCGAGCCGGCATTGCTTTCCACATGGGGAGCAGCTAACATGCTGCTCCCCATGTGAAAGCAATCAGCTTTGGATATTAGAAGCGAGAGCAGGTTTCCTGCTCTCTCTTCCAATATCCAAAGCAAGTTTGCAATGACAGGACGGGAGCCGCGAGGCTCCCGTCCTGTCATTGCAAACAGCAGTGTCCCGGGGGTAGGCACCCCAGGACACTGCAGGAGCCGGCCCTGGGGGTGGCGGTCCCCAGGGCCATCACTGGCTCCAGGAGGGGGCCGCGCGGCCCCCTCCCCACATTTTCAAAGCCCCGGGGAGGTGGTGGTCCCGGGGCTTCCGGGAGTCCAAAACGGACCCCCATTTTTAATTTTTTAGTGCCCCGGGGAGGTGGCGGTCCCTGGGGCGTGTGGGTGGGCTGGTGCCCCCCCACACAGGTTAAAAAAATATAAAACAGAAGCCCCGGGGAGGTGGCGGTCCCCGGGGCAGCGGGAGGGCAAAGAGCCCTCCCGCACCATTTTGTTAAAGCCCGGGGGTGGCGGTCCCCGGGGCTTAGGGGCCCTTAGAGGCCCCCATACATAAATTTAACCCCCCACCATGCCCCCGGGACTTGGCCCACCCGGGGGCAAATTAACATAGAAGCGCAGGAGACCGCGCTTCGATTTTTTTTTTTTTCGGTAGGATCCGCGCACCCTGAGCGCATCCTGCCGATTTTTAAAAAAAATAAAATGCTTTTTTTTGCCCAGGGGGTCCTTGTGGGACCCCCTGAGCAGGCCTATGGGGTTAGGGTGTTTCTACCCTGCCCCCTTTGTGCGCTTTGCTCACTTGTTTCTGTCCCTCGGTTCTACCGAGGACAAAATGGCTGCCAACACTTCCTGAATCGGAATGTTGACAGCCAGCTGACAGCCAATTAGCATGCAGCTCGTGATCGGGAGGGTACGCGGACCCTACTCGGCCATAGATATATATGTGACTTTACTTGTGAATTTCTCAGGAACTACTGAACGGATTTACACCATTTAAGCAAAAGGCACCAGTCTGAACCAAGGGCTACCTCTTTGCCAAATTTGGTGTAATTCCGTTCAGCAGTTCGGGCTGTAGCTGCGACTAAAGGTTTCTATGGAAAAATGAATGGGGAAAACGTGTTTTGGGACCCCCCTTTTTTCTCGGCCCCCGCTTGACGAATCAACCCGAGACTTTCAGGGTAGGAGCGGAGCGGAGCGCCCCAACAAGTTGGAGACTTTCGCGAAGATTCGTCAACCGGCGCCAACGTTATTTCAAATAGAATGTCGCGGATTTCCTATGGATAATAGGTCCTAACTATAACTATCTACTGGCGACCGCCAGTAGATAATATTTATGTGTGTGTATATATATATATTTATGTATGTATTTATATATATATATATATATATATATATATATATATATATACACACATACATATATATACACACATATATATTTATTTATTAATTTCATGTGAAATCTCCAAAATTAACATTATGTTAATGTAGAGAACACATTATATTTTCTATACAAATTTACATATTTACATGTCCCCTTGGCCATCAACCCTAACCGAGACAAACAATGAGTTCAGATGTAATAAGAAGATGTAATTTGATGATCACGGTTTTCCTTTTTCTAATATTGTTTTCAATTTAATTTTATTTTCATTTTTTCCTTCAATTCTATTTATTTTTAACATATGAAAAGAAAAAGCACAGGGAATGAGATAAATATCAGACATTTGTATTTGTATTTTTATCTAACTCTAAATGTGTCATATTGGGGAGCTGACACACAAACAGCCATCTAGTGTTGACGTGGAATTATGTAATTTGCACTTGCATTTTATATTTATATTTAGGATTACAAATAGGAATATTAAAATATTTGTATGGGATTCTCCAACAGCACTAGCACTTTCTTTGATACAAGCACTGACACTTTTCGTATATAAAATGCCCATGGAGCAGGGTAGGTTCCACAACAACTTTCCCCACCTGAAAACAACTCTATAATATGCTGCACGGGAGCAGTCGCACTTTAAATCTGCAAGAAAGCATATGCACTTTATTACAAATATTGTACTACTGCACTTGCACTTTAAACTGGCGAATTGCACTAGCTTGTTATCTGCATCAATTAGAGCTATGGGTAGAATGGAAATAAAACAGAAAGAAAACTAGATGTTGTGTACTCATGGGGAATCTTGAGCAACATTTGCACAGTCAGATGACTAACAACCAATATGACAGTGAGTGACTATGGAGAGAAAAAGAGTACAAAGTGACTATGATATAATCTTTCGTTTAGAGTTTTGATGGCATTGATGTAGCATGCTTATGGCAATAAAGTTCTGTTGATATTTGCACTTGCGAACAAACAGGATGAATGTCACTGTGAATCCAATGAGATGAATTGTTTTCCGAGATGAATATTTGGAACTTAGAAAGTAATGCTTCACATGGATTCATACTTTGTATGTTGGAAAAGCATTTACAAAAACAAAAAACAAAAAAACATAAGCAAATTGTGAAAAATGTAAAAAAACGATAGAACTGAAAGAAACCATGTGATCATGAATGGCAAATTAAACAAATAGAAAAAATTGTAAAGACACAGCAAAGGAAATATGCTTCGTGATGAGCTTTTCTATCACGCAATTTACCTTTATGTTTTGTGTTTGTAATTGTAAACTAAGCATTTTTGTAGTATGTTGTCTATGTCAGTGGTACCATGTGACCTAATGCTCCCAAAGAAAGAACAGGGAGTAATGGCAGCTCAATGTGTGAGCAAGGCAGTAGAGACTGCCGAAACGCGTAACAGCAAGTAAATAAATCAGTCTTACATATATATATATATTTTACATGCCAAAGAAAAATAATTGTTGCTATTTGAATTATCCCACAAATCACTCAGCCTAGAGCAGGTGTCTCCAACCAGTTGACTGTGAGCTACCAGTAGCTCCCAGACACCTTTAGTGTAGCTCACACCCTTGAGTTCCTTTTTAAATAAGCATAAGGCCACGCTTTCCTTTCAAAATAAGGGACGGCTGAGTTCATTTTACATTATTATCATCCGGCTACAGATAGCAGGGCCTGATAAAGAGCAGTGATCAGTTACATTTATGCCACAGGATGGGGCCGGGTCACAGAGGTGAACAATTGAAGCACTGAGGTATTTAACTCTTAAGTAAAAGTCCTTGTCAACTCAATAATGAAGCTGTGACCAAAATGATGTTTCTGAATGTTTTAAATAGAAGACAATTGAAATGGAAAGTTACCTTAATGATTAAGTTAACTCATTTCAATTTTCTCCCATTTCAAAGTGTCACATCTCAAATAGCAGGCCCCTTAATCCCAGTGGCCAGTAGGCATTGTGCCAGAAGTATTACAGAAAAATATAGCCATTTGTTTTAAATTAGAGAAATTTAAAGTTCATACAACGTTTCCATACTATGAACTTGTTTGCAGATTATTTTTTTGCACTTTAAATTTCTCCCATTAGGAAAAAATATTGTATGTTTGTGTTATATATGTAACGGTCCCACATATGGTGAAATGTATGTCCTATGTATGTACACACAACATAGGCTCTCAGTCACATGTACAAATATATCACATTCATACACACTAATGTTCACACATCTCCAAAGACCGCACTCTCACTGACACACATGGCAGTCCTTTCATAGTGCCCTTAGTCATAATATTTTGTTCAAACCATAATATTTGGCTCTATGGACATAAGGCTTAAGGTCAATGAAGTTGCGCGTGGGGGTGTCTGGTAACAACATGCAAGTTGTTTAGCCTTCAGTAGCTCACAATGATTTTTACTGATCAGAAGTAGCTCTCACTACAGAAAATGTTGGAGAGCCTTGGCCGAGAAGATCTCAATGGCCTGGATTCATGAAATAAGGACATTACAAGAGACAAGGGATAAGGGTACTCAAGAGGTTACAACAATTTTTTATTTTAAATTAAATAAAAAATGCTGTTGTTACTTTTTTAACAACTGCTTGTGATTGATTTCTCAAAATTGTGTTACATCAATACAAACAAACAAAAAGTCACAAAACATTTTTTACTTTCTTTTTCTTATCCATACAGGTCAGCGCCTATCAAAAGAATACCATCTGTAAGTCCATTGCAAAGAAGATGTGGACTCTGGGGGTCCACAAGAGCACAGCCTCCACTGCAGAAAGAGAAGGGAGGACCTACGACACTGAACTAAAATGTCAGCTGAAGTCCAGCTCGGCCAGTCCTCCCAACATGGGAAGTGTGTGCACCACACTCTGACCCACCTAATGGCCCTCATACTTGCAGTGGCCTATCTTCGACTTGATGGGCAGATGAGAGCCCAATAGCAGCATCAAGGGGGTAAGTTATTTTTTGAGTTTGTCATGTTAAATAACTAATTTTTGCTCCAGCAACAGATTATGGCATCAATGCACAAGAAAAGTTATTGAAGGTGCAAGCTTGGCACAAGGTGTATGATGGTGTGTTTTGTATGTTAATTTGTTGTAAAAAGATACCACCAGATTTCTGATCACTACCAAAGAACTATTGAGCAGACACATGCCTGCCTAAATAACAAATATACATGTGTTTGTTTGATGCTATAAGGGACAGTTGTACCAAACAGGTCACAAGTCTTAATATTGTCAGGTATGATGCCCTGTCACAATTCATATTGCATTTTCCCTATCGCAGGTGATATAGCATAAAAAGCACTTATGATACAGTGGATGTTCCAAATGTCCCATTGGTGAGCAGGTATTATAAACAAACAACAGTGAGCATGTAACCCAAAATGACTAGAAACATTAAATTAAATGGCTACATTTATTATTAAAACATATCACCAATATGTTTTGAATAAAAAATACTACTTAATTTATGTTAAAAATGACAGATTTACAAATGTGCATGTAAGCCAGTCTGTTTTTTTGTAAGAGATCTTGAAAAAAATGGACAGACATGTGTACACATTGGTAAAAGAGTAACAAGTACCCCAAAACATGTTTAAATGTCTTTTGTTATGTCCAGATGATAAATCAATGATGAACAAAAATAGGACACTTAAAGGGACTTTTGCAGATGGAATATGCCGTCACATATATGTGGGAGTATTCCACCTGGAAAACTCACAATCCGACACAACTCATGACTCATTAGGAAATTGTAAAAATGCATCAAGGTTTAATCTGTTGCATATTGTGATTTGCATTTTAATGTTTGATTTACAAATTATACATGAATGATTGTATGAAATATTTACTGTGTTGTTGTACAGATTTTTGCCTACAAGTGAAAGCCAGCATATTTTTCACAATTTTGTCATAATGTAAAACAAACTGGAAACAACTTAAGGAATTTTGGAGTCAAATGTAAAAATATTTTTGATCCGTACTAAAGTGGATTAGAAATGTATCAAGCCCTATGTATTTACTTATGCTGAAGAAGTCATTTGAAAATCCCCCAAAATATTTTGTACTTTCTTTGACAGCATAAGTATATACATAGGGCGTGATAAATGAGTAAGCAACTTTAGTACTGAATCCATATAATATTTTGAACATTTCAAATATACTTAAGTTACTTGAAGACATTTTATCATTGTAAAATGCCTAAACAAAGGAAACAGGCTTTCAGTTCATACAAATATTGATTCATAATAAAGGTTTTATGAATGTAAATAATTCAGTTGTTTTGCCTAGTACACACACTGCACAAAGGTATTTTTGCTTTGTATAATTTTTTGTGACATAGGTTCACTATTCTAAACAACAAATCAGAATCATTCTAAGCTGTTAAACAGTTCCTGGAGAGAATTTAAAATGGTTTAGAGACAAGATAATAAATGATATCGGAGTAAAAATGGGAAATTACAAAACTGTACCAAATGGTTTCTAAAGAGGTTTCCTACATGCATGAAATAATGATAAAACATATCCAAAGTTTGAAAGCCTTGAAGCAGGTGAATTCTGAAATGTTGGAAAATGTTATGAGAAAAAAGTTCATGATCAGTTCTATTTACACAGATACAATGAAACTTTTATATATGTCTTTTCAGCATCTTCAGGAGCAGAGGAAGGGGACATTGGCCACGAGGGCGGGAAGCAGCTGGCCTCTGTGTTTTGGGTGGTGAGACCCCGGACACCGATCAACACAGTGGCACAGAGTGTGAGTGGACTGGAATGGAGGCCACCAGCTCGTCAACATCTTTGGAGGCCTCCACAAGTGACCAGTCCATAGTGGTGGCAGACCCTACAGGAACTGTACCACCTGCATCCTTGTCTGCCACCCACAGACCCATCTCTACCCTCTCTCTTGCTCCCCTCAGTTAGCCATACCCAAACCCCTAAAAGGGCTGGAGTCTCTGCCACAGTCACCTCACCTCCTGCTACCCTGACTGTGCTGAGTGAATAGGCTATTCACCTCTTATGCAGCATCTCTGTAGGGCAGATTGCGATTGTGGATGGCATCCAGGGCCATAGTTACCAAATGCAACAGATGGTTACATTCCTGGATGTTTTTCACAGTTCAATGTCTGGCATGCAGAGATCGCTTGCTAAAATAGCCTTCTCACTGACCGCAGCATCCCAACCTACCCAACCTACCCAACCTTGTGCTCCAACTCAGGCCCCTTCCTCATCCCAAATCCCAAGTCCTAGCCCTAGCCCAACAAACTCACTTCCTTGCAGGCACCTACTCCTACAGACACAGCAGCACACTTACACACTTACACATACACATAAACAAAAACACACAAAGAAAAACAAGCAAACACCCAAAGAACATACAGACACTCATGACACTACACCCATAGGCACCACAACCACCACCACACCCATAACCACCACACCCACAAGCACATCTAAATACACAAGCACGACAACCACACCATTCACTTCAACAGCAGACTCATTCAAATGCACAATCACACAGAAAACAACACAACCAACCACAAATGTACACACTCACCCAAAAACAAAACACCTGAGAAACCACACACATCCAAACATACACCAGACCCACTTGCAACTGCAAAACATATACCCATATGCACCACAACCACCTCAACAGCACACTCATCCAAGCCAATGCCCGCACACATACATGAAAAACAACACCCCCAAACACAAATGCACACACTCACCCGAACAACATACCCCCGCTAAGAAACAAATACCCAAACATACACCAGATCCACATTCAACTGCAAAACCAACAGACACACACACATCAGACACTGAAGCTCTCTCTACCTCCCAAACCCAACTCTTTCTGACCCCTCCTACCTGTACTACTACTCCTGAATGTATGTCTTACCTGCCCCTACCATCTGTCAAACCCAAACCCATCCCTCCCAAGAAAGATCCTGGAGGTGCCTGCTCTGTGTCTACCACATGCCCCTTCCTGAGTAGGTTCCCCTTTGGCAGTCTGTTTAGAAGGCAAGCTTGGGACAATAGTCCAACAGACTGTAGTGCTATGCATGATATATTGGTTACTGTTTTGAAAATGAATATATATTTATAAGAAAGATGCATCTCTTTTGTCAATAGAAAATCTATTTTGTTTTCACCAAGTTTGTCCTAACATTATTTTTAATTTACAAATCTTTTACTCCTAGAACTGATGAATATGTGTAATACATATTTTGACTTTCATTTATGACAGGAAATACAACAGTTTCTTTTAAAATTCTTTTTTGTAATTTCCATACACTATTAAATAAATAATGTGACAGACATTTACATTTTTCTGCAAGCATTCATCATGATAATGTACCCTTACACCAACAAACATATATATTTTTAAAATGTTAATACATGTGTGTTTATTGGAACTTGATAAGTGATATCAATAAACACATATGCATTACACCTTAAAAAAATAGACACAAATAACATTTAATAAAGTACAGTAAATGGACTAGTCAAAAAGGAAATGTTAAATTACTAAACATATTAAATGATTCAAGTTTGGAACTAACATTGATTTTACAGTTATTTTAAAACAAACGTTTCAACATGTCTAGTGCAACTTCTACATTATATTATGTTTCACTTATCCCAATAATGTGTGATGCACATGCTTAGAATTGTATAGATTACGAAAATTAATTAAATACACCTGTAAGGTTACTTTTTTATTTTTGGATTGATGTCAATTTATGTGTAAGTGTCTATTTTCATCAAGGCAGCTTGTACCAAATTTGTAAATTAAATAAAATTATACAGGTGTGTCTCTTTAAATTTGAAAGAAGACAGCATTACTCACATATGCATTACACATTGGTATGTTATTACTTGTAAGAGAGATCAAAAAAAGCACGAGTGCAGAGCAAATGTTAACAGACAAGCCAAAAAGTAACAAGTAAAAACAGCAGCTTACCTTCAATTCTTGCGACAACAGGGTTGATTTGCTTTGTGGTTAAGTAGCAGCAGCATAGGCAGGACTTGGATGATACGGTCCATGATGTAAAAGGAAGTGCAAAACAGGAAGGAGGTAAGGTTCTGCCATAT
The DNA here is from genome assembly GCA_963921515.1 of Calotriton arnoldi. NCBI lineage: Eukaryota > Metazoa > Chordata > Amphibia > Caudata > Salamandridae > Calotriton > Calotriton arnoldi. The sequence goes on along the minus strand of CAWUFW010008778.1, from coordinate 820,241 downwards.
ATCACTTTCAATCCGCCAACTCAGGTGTGGAGGTGTACCCGCCACAGATGCGTTGGTGGGAAGCCACATCATGATTGGCGGGCAAACTTGCTGTACTCCTTGCGATAGCCGCTTTTCCCTATGGTGCCGTCAATGTGGGAGGTAAGAAAATTCTGACGTAGATGGTGGCACTCCTACGATCTTTTGTCCATCGACCCACCAGCATCTAAATAGAGCTGCGTTCCTGCCTAGCAGACAGATGGAGAATCCGATGGAAAAGCGATGGCAGGACCAATTCTGCAAAGATCTAAATCAGGCCCAAAGTATTTTGCCTTTTCTGCAACAAAGTCTTTAAATATTGGATTAGCTAGTACCGTCCATGCTAAGTTGTAAAATGTCAAAAGCCTTCCACCACTCCAGGCACCATCTTACAGATCTGGATTGGTGAAATACCATCCAAGCTAACCTGGAATTAATAAAAAGTAACCCCCTGACACATGTTTCGCTGTCATTCCAGGTTTAGAGGTTTAGTCTTGCCCATACACAATGGAGCACACAGTATAAGTCAAAACAACAGCCTTTCAGGCTTAGAGTGCTGTATAAATTATGAAAAAAAGAAAGCAAAGAGCTCTGGGTAGTTCCGAATTTTAGGTGGAGAGAAGCTACTATATAGAGCACTCTACAACACCAACACTTTCACTCTGCTCACCACAGATTTCAGTTTCTCCAGCAAAGTATATATATTTATACATACGCGTTTCGGAGCGTCCGCTCCTTGATCACGAGACTCGTGATGAAGGAGCGGACGCTCCGAAACGCATAAAGTGACATTGCATTAAAGAAATCACGCTGAAGGATTTGAGTGGCCACGGTGTGTTTTCACGGATTGGGAATTCAACATTTTTTTATATATCTATCTATATATATATAAACTGTGTGGTTAGAAAGGGGCATGGCCTCCTAAGACCTCTTAGCAATCCTGCTGTGTGGGACTTACTGGAGGTAACAGGAGGGGTAGTTGGCCTCCAAAGACGTCCTTGGGGGCCAACTACCCCTCTTGTTACCTCCAGTAAGTCCCAAACTGCAGGATTGCTGTGAGGTTGTCAGAGGCCATGCCCCTTTTTGCCACCACTCTGCAAACGCACCTCCTGCTGCACTACTAGTAGGGGGATGAAGTCCACTTGGCTCCAGAGGGTCCTTGGGGGCCAACTACCCCTCCTGTTACCTGCAGTAAGTCCCACACAGTAGGTTTGCTGAGAGGTTTTAGATGGCCACACCCCCTTTCTCCATCACTCTGCAAACGTGCCTCCTGGCGCGCTACTAGTTGGGGGATGAAGGCCCGTTGGTTCTTGAGGGTTCTTGGGGAATAGCTACCATTCCTGTTACCTCCAGTAAGACCCACACAGCTGGATTGATGAGAGGTAGTGAGAGGCCACGCCCCGTTTCTCCACCACTCTGCAATCATCTCAACAATCCTGCTGTCTGGGACTTACTGGAGGTAACAGGAGGGCTTGTTGGCCCCTAAAGACTCTCAGCATTCAAGGGGACTTCATTCCCCAACCACCATTGCGTCACGAGGTGCAGTTTCATAGTGGTGGTGAAGGGGGCGTGGCCTCCAGTGACTGGTCTGAGTTTTTTTTTAATTTTATATTTTTATTTTGTTAGGGAAGAGGGCTGCGTAGCCCCGCTTCCCTGGTACCGATTTCAGGCCTGGGGATCCCATCCCTGGGTCAAGTCATTTATGAAATGGGAAGGGGGCAGCGACCCACCTTTTGGGCCTATTTTGACCCCAGGACCCGATCTCCCTCGGGGCTTGCTACTGTTTTATTTTATTTTTTTATTTAAAAAACGGAAGGGAGCTGCGCGGCCCACCGCACAAGCCAACTTTGGCCCGGGGCACACCATCCCCTAGGGCCTGCCCCCTTTTCACTTTATTTTTTCTAAATAAAAAAGGGAGGGGGCCGCGCGACCCACTCTCGGGCAGATTTCAGCCTGGGGTCAACATCCTCCGGGGCCTGGCCTCCATACTGGTTGCCCTGGTCCTACCCAGGGCACCCACTTTTTAATCATTGGGAACGGCGGGGAGCTTGAAGGTTCCCGCGGTCCCTGCTGTCTCCATGCATCCTGTGGGAGCCAGCATTGCTTTCTGTCTACTCGGGAATTAAGTCTTTTGGCAAACTTATAGTCAAAATCCTGTGTTTTTCCACAGGAGAGGTATTCGGAAACACCGCCTCCAGCTGGTCAAATTTTTCAGCAAGCCAATAAGGCAAATCATCTTTATTCTGTGGGCGCTTGCCCATCACCGAATTAACCATGACGGGACTTATAGTTACACCGCCAGGCCCAGCTGGGTTCGCTGCAACTCCAGGAGGGGCCATCTGGACGTTGCCTGTGACATATTGTACTAAAGCTCTGTGCACACGGACCAAAGACGTATGCAGCACGCGCAGTTCATCTCCCGGAACCGCTAAATAACGTGGATGCGGGGTATACCCGGCCAAAACAGGCCAAGCGGCCCCATCTATCGATAAAGGGCCTAAACGAATCGAGGTGACCGGGTGTGGGAGGGCGCCATTAAACCAAATTCGGTGTTGCCATGCCGTGAGCAGAACTTCAAGAGCCTGATAAGGCCGATAAGCATTAGGAGGGGCCGTGGCAGTGTACACATGAAACAAATTATCAGCTCCATCCACCGCCGGAAAAGTGACCCATGAATAAAACACCTCAAAGTGGTAAGCCGGATCAGCTTGTACCACAAAGATGAGAGCAACACCCGCATCAGGCACTCCATACGCTGTCAAATGAGCTTGGAGCGCAGCGCGGCTATGTGCCGGGATATTTATATTCACAGCCATTAAGACTAAGAATGAAGAACAACCTAGTGCGTGGCAGCGCAATATAGGGTTAACATTAAAGAGAATACCTTTTAATAACTTCAAGCTTGAAAGAACCTATAAAAACATCAATAAAGGAGGTTACACCCTCACATCCGTTTCCGGAAACAGAAGTGAGGGGAATTGTGGACAAGCACAAGCACTACTCAAGCGTCTCGCTGATAAGAAGCAGACAAAACGTTGGTGGCGCCATGTTGCGGGGATTCTGCACATATACAGACCTATGCGCAGGAAAACAGGACCTCGGTGTATAGTGGTGTACCAACCATCCACCTTAGTGCCCAAAATCCCAATCCGACTAGCTATAGTGTCTCATTCGTTCTCCGTACTACAGCGAAGCTACCAATGATTAGACATCCCAGAACACAGACTCTTTCAGGAATCGCGGGAGCAAGAACACTCTTTCATTACTCACTCATACTTGTCCACAACGTGCGTATTAAGAGACACAGTATAGTTTAAAATGTTTATTTCAACTAACGTGCTCTAAGACACAGTACACGTGCCAGTACTAGCAGCATAATGCATAAAGACAAAACAGTAAGCATTGTGACAATTCCATAGAATACAAACGGGGACAGCATTTTATAAAGACAGTGGATAAAGGACTATAATGCCTTGCCACCCTCCCCGTGCTAGTAACTAGTTTATTATAAAAATAGAAGACCTCTGGGCTTTGTCAGGGGGACCCCCATACCTCAAGAACTAGATGCAAGGTTTACATCATCGGACAAGCACAGCTCTTCTCCCTGGAAAGGTTTTTCTCCAAGTGCCTCTAACAGGTATATTGCAATATTAAAAGCACTCGAATTTCAGCAGTACAACTGTGTTTCGTGTTATGTCTAAGTGCGTGGGGCTGACCAGAACAGAATAAAAAGGGACGTTGTTTTTCGACCTTGTACATCGTGTGCAGACAAAAACTACAGAGAACAGCAGAAAATGTGAAAGGCAGAAATGTGGACAGTTCTCATGAACATAGGCACAAGCACAGTCTGGAAAAACAAAGTCACGAATTAACGTGTGCAAAAGAGGCATCATGGCAGCTAGACCTAAGCTAATTTAGCAATGTCGACAATGAGGCCACAATACACACTACACCCTCCCCTGGTCAGTCCATAGGTCAAGACATAGGACAAAAACAGAGTTCAAATAGATGGAGCAGAATGCAAACGTCTACAGGTGGGGAAAGTTTTTGGAAAAAATGGGAAAAAAAGGTCGAAATAGGGCCAAAAAAAAAAAAAAAATGGCCACTCAAAGAGGATAAAAAATTACGGATATGCAGTTTATTGAGAGCCAACACAACTAATCCATCAGAGTGTATGCGCAGAAGACAGCAAACACCTTCCAAAAAGACATCATTGTCATCGTTTGAAAAAAGAGATGCCATCCAGTTCAACAAATCAAAACTGCATTCATGTTCCTCACAATAGGGAGCAGCGATCAGCATTGCGGGACAACTTGCGTGATATTCAATATAACTTTGTTGTAGGAGATTCTGAGCAGCCGCACAGATATCCCATTGTGCCAAGACTCCAAGTGCAGCCGCACGCGCCATTAATCCATCACCGGAATATTCCGTTCATGGGCCATTAAGGGGCCCATCAACTGGTCGAAATCCGGGTCCGAACAAGACGTATTGGAGAGGCAAACATCCAAGGACCATGAGAACGGACATCGTAAACAGGACAGCACAGGTTGCACGCAAGTGAAATACGCAAAGCGAAAAGATAATCCATAAGCCATGCTGAGTGTTGCCAGTGGCAGCGTACCGAAGCTGTCAATCATGCGGTCACGGAGCATCCGCAGTCGCCCTGGGCTGTGTAGGCCCACAAGAGGTGCAGCCATTGTGCAACAGGCAAAGCAAAAGCAATATTCCAGCAGCTAAGGCTAGGATCAATGGGAAGCCACCAAAGACGCTGGAAAAAATGGAATGAATAAAAGCCGGTATTACACCAAATATCGTCTGAAAGGACGTCAGAAGGCCAGAGCCCACAACTTTAAAAAAGTGCACAAGGCCGTTGGTATTAGATGCATTGAATATACGGTGAATCAGTTCACCGAAATGTTGGGGGAGGTTAGTATTTAAAAGGGCCTGTATTTCACTGTGAGCGCTGGCCACCTGGAGGACGAAGGTCTCCCGTGCGGAAGTTAGCATAACCTCCTAGTTTAATAATAGTGCCTTTATTCTGCTCAATTTATTGAAATCCGCCTTCCAAGTCGGTATGTAAGGCCAAATGGAACTTTCTAACTTCCCACGCGGGGGTGGAAAAAGCAAATTTTTGCAGCATACTATGCGTTGTTATAATGTAGGGTATGCCAGCTTGCAACCCACAGCAATCTTGATTATTTAAAAGCAGATAGCTACCATTAGCAAGCATAGTGAAAGTAGGTGATATAGCTGGAACAGGAATACCCTTTAAAACACATGCAAGATTCGGGGCGGAAACATTACAAGCCCGTGCAATTTAATGTTTTTACAAACAAGGGAACGACCCACTGTAGAATTGCAAGACTCCCCAGTAAGGTACACCTCCTTGTCATCCCTAAGGCATCTGTATGTGAAAGGTAAGGACCACACTTCATGCAGAAAGGTACTGCCCAAGGGCTCAAATCGGCCAATCGGGTAATGTTTCATGCAGGAACTGAATTCAAACAAAGAAAAAGGCAAAGAGATAACCCCGTGTATGAGCCAAACTGCAGAATCAGTTTCCGCTACAGAGAAAGGTAAAGGATCTATTTTTTCTATATGTAGAAGAGTGTATGTTGCATCTTTCATGGACATGAATTGCTGTTTCTCAGTCAAGTCAAACGGCAAAAACAATGCGGAAGCGTTTAAGTAATCCCATGGTACCTTCCCCATTTTCAGAGTTTGCAAAGTCCATGCAAACTGCGTCACTGAACGCAATTGATCCTGGCCATGATATAACACAGACACTTCATCTTGTACAATATCAACAACAGAAGAAACAATATTATCTAATGTGTAAATGCGGGAAGACAGCGTGTTAATACCAGGAGACGTCAAAGAAGTAGCCCATTGTATCCAACGGGGGTGCAAAGCCTTAGAGTTTGGTACACTTGCCTTTGTCACTGCCTCAAGGGCAGGATATGATGTTACCACCAAAATGCGTTTTCCCTGGGCCAGTGCGCGTTCTTTAAGAATCGCCATTTGCACTGCAGTCAAAACTTTCTCCACAGTTGAAAAGTGCAACTCGGCAGAAGTGTAAAGATGCAACTTGTAGGCAATAGGTACTGTGTCACCTTCGTTAAACGTCAAGTAAGTGAAACCCACTGCGCCTGGCACTATTCTGATCACTAGGTTTGTGTGGTTATCACGAGTCAACAAGAACTTAGATTCAAGTAGATCAGACTGCAAAGATTGTAGAATAGCTGAGAGTTCTGGAAGCCAGCATGACTTCGAAAAGGTTGGTTGTATCAAGGCATAAAGATGCTTGATACGCTGGGCATACTCGGGAATGTAAGAACGCCCGAAGTTCAAAAATCCCAGCAAAGACTGAAGTTTTTTCAGGGTCGTTGGAGGGCGCAGAAGTGCACACTTCTCCAGGAAGTGGGGAGCTAAGCTCCTACCTTCATTGTTGAGCTCGTAGCCCAAAAACAACACAGCGTACTCTGCGATGTGTGATTTGGCAAAATTAAATTTGTAACTGAAGTCCGCAAATTCAAGAATAATGCGGTCTACTCGGGAAAGATGCGGCCATAGTTCGTCATCTGTAAGATATATATCATCCACGTACGAATACGCATCTGGGTCTATGATGTCCAACAAAGAGACAACACGGGCGGCGAAGACCCCTGTGCTGTTCTGGTAGCCCATTGGCAAACGCCGGAAGTTTATTTGTTTTCCACCGGAAGTGAACGCAGTCCATTGACTGCATTGAGGGGACAAATTGTGTGAGTAAAATCCATTGGAAAGGTCAAGTGTCGTTTTATATTTTTTACGAACAAGAATGTCTACTAGCGCAGAACTATGTGTATTCTGTACCGCAAAGGTTCGACAATGAGAGTTCAAATGCCGGTAATCTAAAACTAAGCGGTACGACCCATCGGGTTTAGAAACCGCAAAAAGGGGGTTATTCATTGGTGACACGCATGTCTCAATCACTCCTTGATATTCTAACTGTCAGAATGTCTGAAACGGGACCTTTAGCTTCCCGCCGGAGGGGATATTGGGGTTGAGCCTGTGGCATAGACCGCAACGATATATCATGGGGGGAGAATCCTCATCCCAGCCCACGTGATTATGGTACAGTCCCGGGGCCTGGGCCACAGCCCATTCTGCTGCGAAAGCCTCCGCATGCTCCTTGGGGACATGACAAGAAAAACTCGGAAGGATTACTCCTCCCCTCTCGGAGCAGCGAGAACAAATGGTGATGGCCAATCCGCCTCCGCCAATAATATGTCGTAAGAAGAGGTCAGATTTTCCCAAAAGATCCCTTTAATAACACGCTCAATGTCACCTTCAATTTGAAGGACTATATTAAATAGTCTGTCAGGGGGTGCCACTCGGGTGTCAGCTGTCTCGACAGTAATGAAAGTGTCAGTTGCTGTCGCCTCCACATGAGGACTTTCTGCCTTCCGCACTATGGTAACTTCCGCGGCGCTGTCTAGCAGCGTCACTGCCCACGTCCAATTCAGGAGTCTCGTTCTCACCGTCTGTGGCATATCTCGCTGTTAAAGCCACAACTTTTTTCTTCTGAAACTGAGGGCGAGAACGTGGAAGTTCTTCTTGCTTCCCCTTGCCTCCAGGCTGACGAGGTTGGTCCCGTCCTTGTGGGGCGTCGCGACCCTTGCCTCGATCCTGGCGATCTCCTCCACCAGCCTGTGAGCTCGATGGTGCCTGTGAAGAATGAGGAGAAAGCTGTTCAGGGACCGGAAACCTGTCAGGAGACTTAATTCTCGCTCAGTCGCCCAAATCATAAGTGCGTTCAGAAGACTCAGAAGCCGGTGACGCTGCACGCGACCCCGGTTTCTGTTGTTGCTTCCCCTGCCTCTTAAGTTTCCAGTTCTTTTTAGAAAAGAACGGTTTCTCGTCTTTATCAGACTGAGATTTTAGTTGTGGTTGCGTTTGAGTTTGCGTTTGAGCAAAAGGCTTAACTCCCAAACTATTGCGGCCAATGGTTTTATAAGCCTGTGCAATAATTTTCGGTAATTCGCGAGGCTTGTCTAGTTCTGGGACTAAAGCCAAAGCGTTAGCTACTTGAAAGTTAACTGCATCACCCTTGACATTTGCAAGGATTAGATCAGCCACTACATCGAACACTCCCACCAGTCTCATCCCCAATTCTACAGCCGCTTCAGGGCCATGTTCGTCTTGAACACGCTTAATCACGGCGGGGAGGACCGTCATTGAGGGAGTGCCATAACACTTCGCATACACTGCCGCAAATACCTTACCCCAGTTGTTGCATTCTGTCAACTCGGGAATTAAGTCTTTTGGCAAACTTATAGTCAAAATCCTGGGTTTTTCCACAGGAGAGGTATTCGGAAACACCGCCTCCAGCTGGTCAAATTTTTCAGCAAGCCAATAAGGCAAATCATCTTTATTCTGTGGGCGCTTGCCCATCACGAATTAACCATGACGGGACTTATAGTTACACCGCCAGGCCCAGCTGGGTGCGCTACAACTCCAGGAGGGGCCATCTGGACGTTGCCTGTAACATATTGTACTAAAGCTCTGTGCACACGGACCAAAGACGTATGCAGCACGCGCAGTTCATCTACCGGAACCGCTAAATAACGTGGATGCGGCGTATACCCGGCCAAAACAGGCCAAGCGGCCCCATCTATCATTAAAGGGCCTAAACGAATCGGGGTGACCGGGTGTGGGAGGGCGCCTTTAAACCAAATTCGGTGTTGCCATGACGTGAGCAGAAGTTCAAGAGCCTGATAAGGCCGATAAGCATTAGGAAGGGCTGTGGCAGTGTACACATGGAACAAATTATCAGCTCCATCCACCGCCGGAAAAGTGACCCATGAATAAAACACCTCAAAGTGGTAAGCCGGATCAGCTTGTACCACAAAGATGAGAGCAACACCCACATCAGGCACTCCATACACTGTCAAATGAGCTCGGAGTGCAGCGCGGCTATGTGCCGGATATTTATATTCACAGCCATTAAGACTAAGAATGAAGAACAACCTAGTGCGTGGCAGCGCAATATAGGGTTAACATTAAAGAGAATACCTTTTAATAACTTCAAGCTTGAAAGAGCCTATAAAAACATCAATATAGGAGGTTACACCCTCACATCCGTTTCCGGAAACAGAAGTGAGGGGAATGGTGGACAAGCACTACTCAAGCGTCTCGCAGATAAGAAGCAGACCAAACGTTGGTGGCGCCATGTTGCGGGGATTCTGCACATATACAGAACTATGCGCAGGAAAACAGGACCTCGGTGTATAGTGGTGTACCAACCATCCACCTTAGTGCCCAAAATCCCAATCCGACTAGCTATAGTGTCTCATTCGTTCTCAGTACTACAGCGAAGCTACCAATGATTAGACATCCCAGAACACGGACTCTTTCAGGAATCGCGGGAGCAAGAACACTCTTTCATTACTCACTCATACTTGTCCACAATGTGCATATTAAGAGACACAGTATAGTTTAAAATGTTTATTTCAACTAACGTGCTCTAAGACACAGTACCCGTGCCAGTACTAGCAGCATAATGCATAAAGACAAAACAGTAAGCATTGTAACAATTCCATAGAATACAAACGGGGACAGCATTTTATAAAGACAGTAGATAAAGGACTATAATGCCTTGCCACCCTCCCTGTGCTAGTAACTAGTTTATTATAAAAATAGAAGACCTCTGGGCTTTGTCAGGGGGACCCCCATACCTCAAGAACTAGATGCAAGGTTTACATCATCGGACAAGCACAGCTCTTCTCCCTGGAAAGGTTTTTCTCCAAGTGCCTCTAACAGGTATATTGCAATATTAAAAGCACTCGAATTTCAGCAGTACAGCTGTGCTTCGTGTTATGTCTAAGTGCGTGGGGCTGAAAAGAACAGAATAACAAGGGACGTTGTTTTTTGACCTTGTACATCATGTGCAGACGAAAACCACAGAGAACAGCAGAAAATGTGAAAGGCAGAAATGTGGACAGTTCTCATGAACATAGGCACAAGCAGAGTCTGGAAAAACAAAGTCACGAAGTAACGTGTGCAAAAGAGGCATCATGGCAGCTAGACCTAAGCTAACTTAGCACTGTCGACAATGAGGCCACAGTCCACACTACAGAGGTGGCGGTCCCCAGGGCGTGGGTTTGCCACGGGGTAAACCTCACACTATTATTTAAAGTAAGCCCCGGGGAGGTGGTGGTCCCTTGGGTAAGATAAGCCTCAGGAGGGGGGCTCATGCACCCCCCCTCCTTTATTGTGCACTGCCCCCGGGACCTGGCCCACCCGAGGGCCAATTATTAACAGAGCACGGGAGTCTGCACTTCATTTTTTAAAAAACATTCAGCCGGATCCACGGATCCTGCTGAAAATTAAAAAAATCCATGCTTTTTTTGGCCCAGGGGCTTCCCAGTGGGACCCCCAAGAGGCCTAGGGGATCAGGGTGTTTCTACCCTGCCCCTTTTTTTAGTTGTTTTACATTTTTTGTTGGACTCTGTTCAACCAAGCCACAAGATGGCTGCCAACACTTCCTGGTTGAAGTGTTGTCAGCCAATCAAATTTCAGTAGGGTTTCAGTAGGCTGTTGGGCTCCCAGATATCTATATTTTTTTAACTTAAACACAAAAAGCATTCTTTCTGGACCAACATCTAGCCTTCTTCCAAATTTGGTGCAATTTCATTCAGCGGTTCGGCTGTAATCATGTTCAAAAAATGAAAACACCCATAGACCTAACATGGGGAAAATGCATTTTGGGACCCCCTTTTTGGTTAGTCCCTGCTTGACGGATGACCTCAAAACTTCCAACGCAGCAGCTGAACCAGCAAGGGGACTTTTTTTTCACTTTTCATGAAGATTCGTCAAGTGGCGCCAAAGTTATTGACAAAATAAAAAACGCTTTTCCTCTGGAAACTTTGGTCCGAACTATAACTACCTTCTGGCGACCAACAGTAGGTAATATGTACGTGTGTCTGTGTGTGGGTGTATATATATATATATATCTCGATCACCGAACAAACTGAACGCGTGCACTCCTTTCGTAACCAATGCACAAATCCAAAGTGCTTGGGAAAAGTTTTATTTCTCGGTACCAAGCCGGAACAAACCCAATGCGTTTCGGCGAAAAACGCCTTGATCACGTTTTTCGCCGAAACGCGTTGGGTTTGTTCCGGCTTGGTACCAAGAAATAAAACTTTTCCCAAGCACTTTGGATTTGTGCATTTGTTACAAAAGAGTGCACGCGTGCAGTTTGTGCGGTGATCGAGATTGAATACAGGGCTACCTCGGACCCTGACTTGCAGCACCGCGTAAGTGTCCCGGCATAACTCGAGGAGGTGGAAAGGCAATATATATATATATATATATATATATATATATATATATATACACATATATATATATACGGATATGTATATATATATATATATACACATATATATACATATGTATATATGTGTGTGTGTGTGTGTGTGTATATATATATATATATATACACCCACACATATATATATACGTGTTATAGGATAACACTTGTATAAATCAGAGAATTTCAGCAGTTATAGTTTCCTGAGCTAACTATAACATATACCCCTGCAATGCACTGCTTATGACCTCAAATATTGCATCACTCATGACATGGTCAGTGTCTTCACTGTTGGCATCTCAAATGACATCACTGATGACATCATCCATTAAGTGTGAGTGTTTTCTAAACGTTTATGATTCTTAAGTATCTATAGTAAGCAACTACATTAATTAAATTAGTATAGTTTGTGTGCTGGTAATGAGTGATACTATTTCTAACATATATTATGTGAGTGGCTGTGTGATTGTGTGTATTCATATGTGAATGGCTGTATGGATGTCTGAGTGGCAGTATGGATTTGTGAGTGGGTGTGTGACTAGCTGTATTTGTGAGTGAGTGGATGTATGAGAGTCTGAGTGGATCTATGAGTGGGTGTATGAGTGTCTCACTTGGTCTATCAGTGGATGTGTGAGTGTCTCACTAGGTCTGTAAGTACATATGTGAGTGCATGAGTGGGTCTATAAGTGGGTGCGTGAATCTCTGAGTGTGTCTGTATATGGGTGCATGACTCTCCAAGTAAGTGTGTAAGTGGGTACATGAGTATCTGAGTGGGTCTGTGAGTGGGTGCATGAGTATCCAGGTAGGTCTGCGAGTGGGTGTAAGAGGCTCTTACACTCACTCACAGACCCACTTGTGACTGTGACTGAGACTGTGCACATAAGTCTATGAGTGGGTCTCTAGGTAGGTGAGTGAGTCTCTGAGTAGGTCTGTACATGGGTGCATCACTCTCTGAGTGAGTCTATTAGTGTGTGCATGAGTACCTAAATGGTTATGTGAGTGGGTGCATGAGTATCTGAGTGGGTATGAGACTGGATGTATAAGTGTGTATGTGAATGGTGTATAAGTGTCTGAGTGAGTTTATAACTGAGTACATGAGTCTGTGACAGTGACCAGCGAATGTGTACAAATATATATTTCTTATATTTTCACCAATATTTGCAGTGTCACCACAATATTCACAATGTCCCCACGATGGTACACGGGGGTTGCGTCCAGCCAATCAGAGCATTCCCACTGGTGTGCGCATTCATAATTTAACAGCGCAGCGAAGTATCTGCGGCCATCGCCAATATCGTGCATGATTAAAAAAAACAATTTTGTGCACACAACTTGTGTCACTAACACCCCCATTTCTCAAACATGGGGCCAGAGTACAATGCAAATTGAAAGGGAATTGAGGCAAAACAGATTGCACCTATCTTTAGTAGAGTAATTTGTATCTAGATGCACAAGGTGCTAAGGACCGGAGACTCAATACCCCTAAGTCTCCCAAGATCCGCAAAATCTCCTAATTCCAAAACAACACAGTGGTCCAGCACACTTAATTTAGATTTGTAAATTAATTGATAAAAGTTTTGCAAAAGTGCTCCTTAGTATAGCTTAAACATTCATTCACAGATCAAATATCAAAACAAAATGGCAATTCAGCAGAGGTGTTCTTTAAATCCTTTATTGAAGACTTCTTTTTTCTGACAAGGTAAAAACCGTAGCCAATGCGTTTCGTCCCCGCGGACTTCTTCAGGGCTACAAACAACATACATATATACAAAATTACTTCCCATGAATTATTACATCTACACTTTACAAACATTATAAAAATAAATATTAAATAACAATCCATTTTATTCTAAAAACCATGCTTTTAGAAATTCATATTGTGTTGCATTTTCTTATTAACACCGGTATGCATAGAACAAAGTATTTCGGGCATCAATCTCATGTCCAAACTAAATTCAGAAAATTTCTGCTGACTTTGCCACATTTCATGTTATCTAAAATGATATCCACAGTATGTTACATAAACACTGTTTACTTTTCACTGCTTTTTAATAGTCTTCCATGACCCTGGTGGGGAGAAACACTGGCGCCATTATTATAAACATTGTGATATTCCCTAACAGATATAATGAAGTAACAATTCTTACCAAACACAAAACACACTGTTTTTATCTTTGGTTGGATTGTTTGCGTTGTGCAATTTCTCCTTCTATTGTCGGGCAGTTTATGATTTTATCTATTGAATGTAATTGAAAAGAGAGCCCCATTAAACTATGTACATAAGGGACAAGTGGTCCTAAAGTCAGAGCATGTGTTCCTCCCCACCAGGGTCATGGAAGACTATTAAAAAGCAGTGAAAAGTAAACAGTGTTTATGCAACATACTCTGGATATAATTTCTAAAAAGCATGGTTTTAGAATAAAATGGATGGTTATTTAATATTCATTTTTATAATGTTTGTAAAGTGTAGATGTAATAATTCATGGGAAGTAATTTTGTATATATGTATGTTGTTTGTAGACCTGAAGAAGTCCGCGAGGACGAAACGCGTTGGCTACAGTTTTTACCTTGTCAGAAAAAAGTCTTCAATAAAGGATTTAAAGAACAACTCTGCTGAATTGCCATTTTGTTTTGATATTTGATCTGTGAATGAATGTTTAAGCTATACTAAGGATCACTTTTGCAAAACTTTTGTCAATTAATTTACAAATTTAAATTAAGTGTGCTGGACCACGGGGCGTGGCCTAGCCGAGCAGCAAAATTGCCGCTCTCTAAGCGTGCTCCGCCGGCCAAGCATCTCATCCAACATTTACCCTGCTAACGTGGAGCGATCTCTCTCTCAAAACTGTCCCATTCACTAGAGGTTGAGCTGAGGCTTCCCCGGATATCGAAATCAGAAACTCTCGCCGAGCTACGACTGCAGAACGCATCCTACCTGCGTGATCAGGCCGAGATCGAATCTCCTATTGTCGGCATGCCAGGAGGAGCGACATCTGCGGAGCGCAGGCCTGCGAAACCCCCCCGGCTGTGGCACTGGCCTGGGGCCCGACGATCGGCGGCCGGAAGATATCCCTGCGAGGCCGCGGTGAGGAGGCGTGATTGTATCGCACGCCCGGGGCCGGCCGAATCAACGAGAAGACCTGAGGCACCTGGGCCAGGCGCGCTCTCCCTGCGGGGCTGCTGGTGCGGACGGAACTCTGCCCCGGTGGTGAGGAGGCCCGCTACACTCCGGACGAGTGGACCGGAACGACCAGGCGAGCCGCTGAGGGGACAAGCTGGCATCCAGAGCCCTCACGCTAAGAACACTCGCTCTCTATACAGGTTGATCCTGCACCCCGGGGCTTGCGATCGTGCCCGCGCTGCCCATATATTGGCCCTTCTCCCGGACCGCTGCTCCCTGGCGCCGCAGTGCACGGCGGCGCCATCACAGCCTGCATCTCCAACGCCGCCTGCGGCAGTCTCCGCGATTGGACGTTCTGCATTTCTTACTTGGAGGCCTTCGTGCAGCTTGCCTTTAGCTTCATGGACTCTGATTTATGTTCTTGGTAGTACATGCTGTTCCATGGGCACACTCAGCAGTGTAGCTACAACGGACCGCAGGCTCTTAACACCCCTGCAGTTTCGTATCGTCTTGGGGCTGGTCGTGACTTGCCCACCAGCGGTGCCTAGGCCCCTGATACTCCCGGACACTACAGACCATGCATACGCCTAGGGCCTGGGAGACACAGTGGAGCTGGCTGATTCCGGTCCCCTCTGCTCTGTATACCATTAATTACACCCGTGCCATTTGGTGCCTGGCTTTCCTTAACCCCCTGGGAAGCACGAGACACTTCTGCTCTGCGCCGTTCTCGACTTGATACCCGCGGTTCCTGCTAGCGGCTGCGGCATTTGCGTTGAAACATCCCCTCTAGTGTACCGCAGAAAGGCATCATGGGGAAAACTGATGTTAAACAAATGAAATTATCATTTGATAACAGAAGGAGCACCCGTACTACTGCCCCTGAAAATAACCAAGATGCTGATCAATCCGCGCATAACCTTCCGGAACAATCGGATGACGACATACGCAGTATCCTGTTGGATGTAAAAACGAGCCTTAAAGCAATTGACAATAAACTTGACAAATTGTCTTCCCAACTGGATCAGGTGTGCAACCGCGTTGATGCCCATGAAACACGCTTAGACCAACTCGAAAACAGGGCGTCGGACTCGCACGACTTCCAGGTGGAGTCCAAAGAGCACATATTGAACATGGAGAAAGTCTTGGACGTCATTAAAGCTAAAAACGAAGACCTCGAGGTGCGCTCAAGAAGAAATAACATCCGCATTCTTGGCATTCCGGAGACAACCGCCATCATGAAAATGGGAACATACATCGAAGATCTCCTACGTGAACTCTTTGGCCAGGACTTATCCACCATATTCATAGTAGAAAGAGCTCATCGTACTTTGGCTCCTAGGCCTGCAGTGGGAGCGACTCCTAGGCCCATCATAGCTCGCCTGTTAAATTACAGAGACAGAGACATGATCCTCCGGAAATCAAGGGAGCGAGGCAAAGTCACGCACCAAGGAAACAACCTGCAATTCTTTCCTGACTTCACTCCTTCAGTGCAGGCAGCCAGACGCGAGTTTGGGCCCGCTAAACGACTCCTCCAGAGGTCCGACACGACCTATGCTCTGTTTTACCCGGCGAAACTAAAGGTTACACATGGTGGCATGCCCCACTACTTCACGGATTCGAAATCGGCACTCAAATTTGCAAAACATATTGATAAGACACACCAGGCGATCCCTACTACGACCAATCGCAATGCTTCCGATGCCACCCTTAGTGATAATGACTGATGCTAGCAACTAACTGTGCTGGTTTATGCAGATTGTTGATTTCTCCTCATGTACTTGCTGGTAAGGTAATAATTAGATTTGGGGGCCTCATGCCTCAACCTCACTACAATCTAGATGATGCATGTGCGATTCGTAAGGTTTGCACCCGTTAACCGCTACTTGTTGGCTTGGCCACCGTCCCTGCAGGTTGGGCTATATGCCGGCAACTCCATGTTCCCCGGGGAGATCTCCCTTATTCCGTTTTAAATGTTCACTGTATTGTTTCTATGGGTTTGGTGTGGGTGGGTAAATGCACTCGACCTAGTTGGGGGGTTGGTGTGGGCGGGAGGTAGTGGGTTTGTTATGGTACCTTTTCCAGTTAATGCAGCAGCATGCAAATACCCTGCCTCTAACCAAATGGGAGAATATCGTTGTGCCACTCAATACAGGCTTGCATCGTACCAACCGAAGTTTAGTCGTTATCACTCTGATGCATTGAGCACTCTGATATTTCTGTTGATACACTCAGAAACACTGGGGAACACCATCATGACAATCTGTAGCTAGCAAAGATGGCCTCTTATACTTTTCTAACCTGGAATGTTCGTGGGCTTAATAACTATAGAAAGACGCGACTAGTTCACGCCTTTCTCGTTCGTCATCAGGTAGACATATGTTTCCTGCAGGAAACTCATTTAAAACCCACTGACACAGTCAAATTGAAGCATAAATATTGGGGGGAATATCACTCCTCTGCATACTCTAATTACGCAAGAGGAGTTGCTATCCTGATACGAAGGGGATTGGACTGGACATTAACACATTCGTACATTGACACAGAAGGACGATTTATTATATTAAAAGGTCATCTGGGAGGCACACCAATAATTCTTCTTGCCATATATGGACCTAATGTCGATGACCCTGATTTTTTCTACGAAGTTTGGGCTAAGGCTGCAACTATGGGCTGTGATACAGTTATATGGGGGGGGGACTTCAACGCCATTCCTTGTGATGACCTAGACAGGCTTGGATCTGCTCGAGCCCTACACCCTCGCTCCAGTCACGCACTGAACTCGATCATGTTAGATCGCAATCTAGTAGATATTTGGAGGCACTTAAATCCACACAAGCGCGAGGGTACATGTACATCAACACACTATAACTCCTGGTCTAGAATAGATAAATGGTTAATTTCCAAAGATGTCACAACATGGGCTGCAGACGCGCAGCATCTGCCGAGATCCCTATCAGACCACTCCCCGTGCAGTCTTAAGGTCGTTTTCCCCACATCCGTTAAACGTGAGTTCACATGGAGACTACCGCCCCACGCCCTACTGGACTCGGCATTCCAAGCAGAAATTAGGAGCGACATTGAGGAATACTTCTCTTTGAACCAAGGGTCTGTATCCTCCCCCTCCGTGCTCTGGCAGGCCTTCAAGGCCGTCATCAGAGGGAAATGTATTGCTCGCCAGGCTGGGGTCCTGAAAGCTATACGCGGCACATTACAAAAATTAGAAACCGAAATCAGGGCACTGGAGCTTCGGTATTTTGACACCTCTGACGCCTCACTCCTAGTTCCCATTCGAGAAAAAATCTCAGAATTTAACGAAGAAGCAGACAGAGAATTGAAATTCCTTGGGAAATACGCTACCACCAGATGTTATGGGGAAGGTGATCGCCCGGGGAAAACACTGGCGAATCTTCCTAAACCCTCCCGCAGTTCTCCTTATGTATCAGAACTTCTGGATGAAGGTGATAATCTCATCAGAGGTCCCAGGGAAGTACACGAGCTCCTTACCAATTTGTATTCCTCCCTGTATACCTCCTCGGCACCACATGTTGATTCTGAACTCACCGAATACCTAGAGTCCTTAGAGCTCTTATGGCTTAGTAACGCACATAGGGAATATTTAGATACCCCCTTTATTATGGAAGATATTGTACAGGTCATTAACAGCCTCCCCACTGACAAGGCCCCCGGCCTGGATGGGCTCACAACTGCCTTCTATAAGGCCTACGCCTCGCTCCTGGCTCCCCACCTCATGGAAATGTATTTAGACTCCCTAGAAACTGGCACTCTCCCTCCAATGACTAGAGAAGCTGTCATTTCGACTCTAATCAAACCAGGTAAACCCCCCAATAAATGCGACTCATACAGACCCCTTTCTCTTATTAACATTGACAACAAAATATATGCAAAACTCCTCGTAAACAAATTACAGCCCCTACTGCTGCTTATTGAAAGGCCGGATCAATCCGGGTTTATACCAGGGCACTCCACGGCCCACAATTTACGCACCTTTTTTTCTATCCTGCACCATATAGATCCACAAGCGCCTGCCCTGGCGGCGTTCCTGGACGCCACCAAGGCATTTGAGTCACTCGAATAGCCCTATCTTTTCACTATCCTTGCTCGGCTTGGTCTTAGTCCTTCCTTTATTGGCCAGATCAAGCTGCTATATTCTAGGCCCACCACCAGGTTGCGGGCGAATGGACTGATCTCAGCGCCATTTGAAGTCACTCGTGGCACTAGACAGGGGTGTCCCTTGTCCCCCCTCCTGTTCGCCATTGCAATGGAACCCCTTGCCGCAAGAATTCGACAACACCACAAAGCTCGAGGCCTCGACTTTTCCACCAGAGATGTAATTATATCGCTCTACGCAGACGATATAACGCTATATCTTAAGGACCCGACAGATAACCTTGACCCAGTCCTCCGCGAGCTTACCAAATTTGGAGGCCTTCCAGGCGTGCACATCAATTGGTCTAAGTCTACCCTGCTCCCACTCACTAGTACCACGCTCCCCTTTGAGACAGACTACCCCATTCAGTGGGCGACCGGACCTGTCCGCTACCTGGGGATATGGTTAAGCACTAAGATCCAAGACATCTGGGACATGCATTTTGGCCGTACGGTCACGTGGTTAGAAGAAGAATTAATTATATGGTCGAAACCTCCAATCTCATTGGTTGGGCGAATAGCTATTGCTAAAATGATAGTTCTGCCCAAATTCTTATATCTATTCACCAACGTGCCACTCCAGCTCACCCAATCTTTTTTTAAAACTCTTAGGTCTTTGATGATTACACTGGTCTGGGCTGGGAAACAACCTCGTATAGCATGGGAGGTGCTTACGCTCCCTTTGGCTCAGGGTGGATTGGGTGCCCCAGACCTGGCCCTATACGCCTTCTGTGCACAAACCCAGGTACTCCACTATTGGATCTTTCCTACTCCCTTTCAACCCCATGTCGCAGTCGAGGCAGACATTGTAGCCCCTTTACCATTGGCAGCGGAGCTCTACCAACCCGTTAGCGCCAACACACCACACTGGACACTCCTGATACGCTACGCTGGGCCTGGGATAGGCTCCGCCTTCGTGCTAAACACTCTGTATTATACTCACCATCTATTGTGCTGGCACAAAACCCAATGATGCCAATACTCGTAGACAAGGGCAATGCAACTCGGGCGCACAGTTTGGGATGGGACACATTTGCAGATCTTTACCCTAACGACGACTTTACACCGCACCCGACAACTGAACTGGGCGATACATCTAAATTCTCAAACTTATTACTGTATTATAGCATTAGAGGAACATGTCGTAGACTACACGACACATTCCCCTCTCCTCCGCCCTCGCTTCCGGCACTCGATCTTCTGCATACAAATTCATCTTCAGTTAAGCTCATTACCCGACTATACAGTGCTATGCAGCGCTCATTTCCCATTGTGCGCCCCAAGGCCCGGGCGGACTGGAATGAGGAACTGGATGATCCCATCTCGGATTTGCAGTGGCAGTTCTGCTGCGGGCAACTCAAGATGCTCTCTCCCAACTATAGACTGTGCCTAATACATTTTAAATACTTACATTGCATCTATAGAACTCCTGTACAACTTAAACGTATGGGCATTCGCCCCGATGCGGACTGCTGGTGATTCAGACTTCCAAATGCTTCATTCTTACACATGGCCTGGAGCTGCCCAGACATAGCCAACTTCTGGGACGAGGTCCTACACTCGATCAATTCAATCCTGGGGATTAACCTGTCGCCCTCCCCTAAACTGTGCTTATTGGGGTATGTCGGGGACGTTCCCAAGGGACACCGTAAGCTCCTCGCTATGCTCCTGTTACTAGCCAAACGCAGGATTGCGATGCATTGGGGCAAGCGTAAACCTCCTGACATTAAAGCTTGGGTCCTAGATTCCACATTCTGTCAAGAACAACTGAGTATATATTGGGAATTACTACCGTTCACTTCTAGACCCAAAGACATTTGGAGTCCGTTCCTAGCTTGGTTGACAGCCCGTAGCTCTACTACTGCCTGCGACTCTACCTCTAACTCTGAGTCAACCCGACTTTCAATTCACACTCAACCAGATGCTTTGTGATTTGCTCACTGCCATCGTGTTCTGCTGTGCTCTCACTGTTTCCTTTTGCCGATTATTATTGTGCTATTCACTTCCATATATTCATGCTGTTTTTCCTGATGTACAATGCTGTATTATCTCCTTTACGTGTAACCACAATATGCTGCTTCTGCCCTTGTTATGTTTTGTTTGTTATGTTTTTATCATCATCTCTCCATGTAATGGATGGCAACATATGTTTCTTCTTGGAATCGTTGTACTTTTACTTAAATGCCAATAAAGAAATTTCGAAAAAAAAAAAAGTGTGCTGTACCAATGTGTTGTTATGGGGCCAGAGTACCTCCAGCCTGACCCCTCATGTTAGCTTTCACAGAAATTTTCAGCCCCGGGAACAGTTCCCGATCAATAAAATGGCACTTGCAACTTTCTGTTTAGGTTGCGTCCAGCCAATAAGAGCATTCCCGCTGACACACACATTCTCCATTTAACATTCGCAGCAAAATATCTGCGACCAAAAAGCTCAAACTGTGTAACAACATCTACCTTTCTGCCAAATTTGGTGTAATTCCGTCCAGCAGTTCAGGCTATAGTTATGACAACGCGTTCCTGTGGGAATTAACATTACAAATGCACCCTTATTTCATGCCCCTATTTCTCGGTCCTCACTGCACGGATCACCCCCAAATTTTCCATGACACACAGAACCTACTTTGACACTTTTCTTGGGACAATTTCATGAAGATTGGTCAAACGACGCCGAAGTTATAGGCAAGTCCTCCTTAGAGTTCTGAATTAAATGCATAATTTCACGGCCTCACAATATGGTACGAAGGAGAAGCTGAAAAATATTGATCCTTCATCTACATACAGGGAGTTATTACCATCTGTTTACTCAGAGCACTAGGATTTGACAGCTTTCCAATCATCCCACTACACTAGTGGTTTAACTTCACCTTTCTTTGCACTTACCTTATGGACGGTATCCATTTTCCCATTAAGCAGTGATATTTAAGGGGCCTTGGTCCTGATGAAAGCCCTAGACACAGTATGTGCTCATGATAAGAGCTAAACATACTGACATTTGTCAAGAGTTGAACAAACTCCTTTACTTCTTTTGAACTCTCCCACCGTAGACTTGAATAGCATTGTTTGTCAAGAAATAGTTTTGTTTCACTTGTTTTATGTCCCTCAAATTCTCCTATCCTAGGAACACATATGGCATTATTACAAGTGCCCTGGAAAGTTATGATCCATGTGGAAATGTCTGTTTTGCACATCCATCACAATTATAAGTGGTGCAAAGGTTATCACACCCAGTAGTTATTAGGTGCAATAATGTTTGTAGCAGCTGTTAAATTTCATGAGGTCAAACTTGCTCAAATTTAACAGTAAGAAAAAAACAATATTTGCTGAGAAATGCATGTTTTAGTGCTATAAGAATCAACATCCACATGTTATTCCCCAATAGAAGAAAAATGTTCAGAATATGTTCTCTTTATTCCACCCAATAAATTCCAAACCCTGTGGTGTCAGATTTTATAGGGTGAGTTAAATATTATCTAACCCTCCTAGGTACTCACAATCAGGCTCATAGAGTGATAGTGTGTCCATCTTTCCATTCTCGTATTCTCTTATTTGCAAGGTAGAGCGCATTCATGTTATCACTATTAGACATGAATAAAGAGTGTACCCTATGATGAAATACTCTACACCAGGATTGATGAGGGTCCATTGCCCTCTAAGTTAGAACCTTTACCTTTAGTTTGACTATATTTGAGAGGTGCACATCTGACTTTGACAAAGAATAGTTTGTTTTTCCTAGGATATCATTTGTTAATTATGTGCCATGGAGAAACAGAAACATATTGACATAGACTCCATCCCAGCTTTAAGAGATAAGGCACTTAAACTACAGAAAGAATAGTTCAGCAGGAACTTAGCACCAGTGACTGAGATAAATTCAAGGATTCCGACAATCACGTTTTTGTATACTTTAGTGTGAAGTGCAACAGGCATGCCCAGCAGGCATGGTTTCTGTGCTCATGCTGCCACTGGAACCAAGCTGCATCTGACTGTCTGATCAAAACCAGTCTTGGGTTGCTTGTGTATCAGATCAGGGTAGCCCTGGCCTGGCAGTTCAAGCTTGATTGTTCCTATTTGACCAGAGTCAAGACTGATTTGCATATGGGTAGGTCCAAACTGAGCCAGCATGTGTAGAAAATTATTGTGGACTGGGATGAGGCCCAAGTAATTACCAGTGACTGAGATTAATTCACGGATTCCAGCCATCCCTTTTTGTATACTTCAGTGTGATGCCCTAAGTGCAATGGACATGACCAGACGTGGCTTCTATGCTCATCATGCCACTGTAACTAACATGTACCTGACCGACAAGCCCCAAGCAATGTGAAACTGGTCTTGAGTTGCATTTGCTCTTGTTCAGGGAGAACCTGGCCTGGCATTTCAGGCTGGACTGTTCCTGTTAGAGCTGGACCAAATATGATTTGCATGTTGCTGGGCCCAAACTAAGGTGGCTTGGTGTGCAGAATAACTATGGACTTGGATGGTGCCCAGACTAATTACTGGTGACTGAGATTAATTCACACATTCACCCATCACTTTTTAATATATTTAAGTCAAGATAATGTCTCTGTTCACTCACAACACAAAGACCCCGCACACTGTAAGTAACTACGTCTGTCAGCAAGTGCTTCAGCACCCAACAGAGAAGTAGTAAACAAAATATACATTCTACAATATTTGAATTAACAAGTTAGGATGTCTCAGGTGGAGGCAAGAGTATACTTTGAAGGGATCAGCTGTAGTTTTGATGAACTTACTGTTCTCTTAGACTATGGATATAAAACAAGGGTAAGTAGTTCCACTGACAATAACTCTACTACATCCTTAGTGGGCACCTTTTTAATTAACACACCAAGCGGATGCTGATAATCTCAACATTCATTGGTAAAGTCAATATTCTCACCTTTATCAGGTGAAGTGCTGATGTATTGACTTTGCCAATGCTTTTCATTTATTTTCCAAAGGCCCGACAGCTACAAAGTGCTATTGCGCACATTATTCATTTATGTTCATTTCACTGTTCTAACATGGCCATCATCCATGTTGGAACTGTAAAGTAAAATAAGCTGAATTGATGTCTGTGATGCTGGTGAACATGCACACAGCAGCCATCTTTGAATGATTTTTCTTACCATTTCAATTTGGCCACCAAGTCCATACATGCGCATGCATACATCATGACGCACGCATCATGATGCAGCAGGGGCCATTTTGGCTTTTTTTTCCACATTACTATTTCTACATGGTGGCTTGCCATGTCAGAATGGGGAAATAAAAATAAGTAAATAACCTCACAGCAGAACTAAAAGTAAAGAGAGTGGCAGAGTAGCACTTTGCAGGTGGCGGATCCTACCTAAATAAATACATTTAATTAAATAAATAGCAGGGCAGGGATGCTTAGGAGAGCACCAGTAAGAAATGGATCAGTGAGCCAGAGGCATTGAGGGGGTTGAGTGCCCTCCCTTTGGGTGCCCTCCAATAATAAAAAAAAAAAGATACCAGTGCTACTATGTGTGGCCTACTTTTTCAGTGTTCACCTCCAGAAATTGTTGTGGGTTGCAACCTACACTGGTGGACGACCATGTCAGTCAATGCCTAAAGACAGTTAAACCACACTGGCAAATGCCTGAAAGATGCTAGTCAAAAGTCCATTTCTGTGTGTTCAGGTTGTGTGGTGTGTGTGTTGTGTTAGCCATGACCTCACATGCAGATGCCATGCAATGCTATCAGAAGAGAGAGGAAACTATATCACAGAAACACGTACCAGAGATTAACTGAAATGTGCATTAATCAAATATATTTCATGACAAAGATATTGATAGTGGGGGTTGTGTTCTATGCTTTGTACTTTGCATTATGTGGGTACTTAATGTGTGTGCACACCAGTGGGTCTCCCTGCTCTATCAAAGAATGTAGTGATGCTTGGAACATTACATGGCAGTGAAATGCTGGTACTGGCAGCTCCTGGAAAGACATCAATTGGCAAGGTAAACATGTTTTGGCAAACCTAAAAGGTCTGGCTTGTAATTAAAAATACTCTTCATTTATTGATGAGTTTGTGTGTGTATCTTTGTGTGTTATTATGTGACCTATAGGTGATTTTTCACTTGCATTTTCTAAACCATCAGATCACAGTTTTAACCATCATTTGTATGTCTTTACAAATGGATATACAAAATGAGCAATATATATACTGATAATCTGCAACAATATAACTGTTTCTACCCAGACCCTATATCTTAAAGGAATCATAAGTTCATTCTATGCACAGGGTGGGAAGGAGCACCCTGCCTCTCATCCCAGGACAGTTCACCCCATTGCATTCTGTTAAATGCAATACTCTTACTTGAAACTTGCTGTCGTTTTTCACCTAAGTTGGTGCAGGCAGTGCTGTTATCTCTAGACGTGTTTCTGGATTTAGCCCTTCATCAGTAGAGAGCAGAAGTAGTAAAGAGCAGAGAAAAGTTGACTGTGGTTGCTGAAATGCTGCTCAAGTATTCACAGGTCACAGTACCACTCCACAGGCACACATGTGCATCCTAGGTGAGCTTGTCAGCTGGTTGGCTCAAGGGAGCCTTTTAAACACAAGGGGGGAGGGAACACACTGCCTCTCAACCCAGCCCAGTTCACTTCATTGCAGTCTGGCAAATGCAGTATGCTTACTTCTGCTCTCTACAGATGAAGGGGTAAACCCAGAAACACAAGTCTAGAGATAACAGCACTGCCTGCAACAACTCTGGTGAAAAACTACAACAACTTTGAAGTGTACTGCATTTACCATAATAAAGGGCTTTTCAAGACAAAAGTAGAAAACATATTGGCAGAGACACATGTTTCCTATTTTTTTGCTTTTTACCAACATTTTAAGGAGTACACATGTAAAGCTGCACTAGAAGCAGGTTTCCAGTCGTATTTTTCAGAAGGTCAGGTGATTTTTCCTATTGCTGTGCAAAGTTCTCCTTAGTGGAGACATCTGTACAGGAGGAATAAGATCCTCTGCGTAAATACACATTTTTTTCTTGGTGGGGAGAATTCCTTTTTTCATTGGAGTAAGCCCTTTCCCAAATTTCCCTTTAAATCTGGGGGTGATGATTTCCCTCCTTACTATGGGAGAGGAGTTACTCCAGCCCTGCACTGTAGTATATCTGTGATGATTTCAAGGGTGGGGAAAAAGCAGATTTTAAGTTGGGAATTCCCCCAGATGCATATGTTTGTGGATGTTACCATACTTCCAAGGCCAACCACGCCTTGAAACATCAACTTCCTACCACTTGACAGGGATCCATGACTGCAGAGATCTCTGAACTTGTGACAAATAGGTGTGTGCCTTCCAGGAAAGCCTTTGTCAATTCCTGGCAAGCGTTAAATTTGGTCTTATGCATACCTTTAAGACTGAGAATAGTGCCTCATACTTTGAAATATTTAAAACATTGTGTTACATGTTGTCCATGTTTTGATTGTTTTGGAAGATTCCTTAGTTTGGTAGTAGGGTTGCATTCAAAGGATATATTTTGAGTGAGATTCAAGCTTATGCGAGCTTCACATCACCTTTTTTCCTATTGCGTGGTATCATCATTATATACCATGCGTAATATTTTCTTTTTTTTACTCACAATGGCAGTCTCTCAATGTAAATAATCCAACACTGCTCAGAGAAAAATCCGGACTCTTTACTCTCCGGAGCAGTAGCCTAGATACAATGGTACCTTACATTTTAGGTGAGTTGCTTGTGTTTTGTAGATTACACTGTTTTATTGTTGGCAGGTACAATTACACAATTTGCAATAATGAAAAATATCTTTCTTAAATGCTAAATATGGTTGGTTATGTATGCTTCAGTCTGATCCTCAGATTGCGGTTTGAGAAGCAGTGTCTCCCTTGCAGTTTAGATATAATCAGTGCCTAATTTAAGCTGGTGGTTGCAGGTGGGGCCCACATGCACTCTTTTTTGATGACGCCATTTATTTTTCTTCAACAACCTTGGATCCAGAGCAAGAGAGAGAAAACACAAAAGGGGGGAAAAAACACAGAAAAACTGTGACAAAGGGAGAAAGCAGTGGTGGAAAAGTGAGATAAATTAGTGGGGAGGGTCTGTGATCGATTAATGAGGAGGCATGGGGTGGCATCAAGGCTCCAGAAGCTTGGTATTTGGCACAGTGACCGTCCATAGCGCCAGCTGCAGGCTTCTGAGCAAAACTTTGGGCCCAGGCGCTTATTCATTTATGAATTAAGCACTGCATCTATTGTAATATAAATGTGTATATGTGCATATTTATTTTAATTTTGGGCCAGTGCTGGTTATTTTCTAAGGCAGAGAGAGAAGAGAAATGTTATATGGGTTCCATTAAGAGAGTTTATTCATGAAAATGAACCAGAGACATGCCTGACTTCCATACGCTCTCATAACTGTCAACGGTGTGCCTATTCTATTGCTCATTTCATATTTATGCGAGGTAATATTTTTCTGTTTGACTTTGGCTGTATTCTTCCAGCCTAGCAATGAATAACTTTCCAGTCATGAAAACCACAGTGACTCCTAAGGTCACATAGAGCTGTGTGAGAACTGACAACAGGCGACATTGTACCCTAACATTCATTCAGAAACTAATAAAAACATGATCTCGCGCCCTTTTCCTTGATACATATTTATATTTTCCGAATTTCGATGTATAGCTCAGCCAGGCATGAGTGAGACGGACACTGGTTGATTTTCTATGCAGTGTCTCAGCATACCTTAAACCTGAATTGGACAATGTGCTTACAAATGTAAGGTAATTATAATATAGATTTAAGAATAAATGTTTATGGTTTACCAAAACGTTTTAAATATATGTTATGTTATGTCATTTTAAATGTATTCACGTAGCATATGTTCTTAATTTCCACTTGTAAACTACCAACATATTTTACGTGTGAGAAATTGTTTTTTTTATTGAGGGGGTTGAAGCCCCTTCTCAAGCAACAACCACAACCCCTGTCAGTGTGAACCACAAAAGTCACTAAATCAACCTGTGCTTTACACTTTGGTAGCTTGGCACAAAAGCAGTTAGGCTTAACTTAGAGGCAATTAGTAAAGTAGTTATGCAGTACACAACCAAGAATTAGGTGAAAACACCACACAAGAAAAATCCAACACTGCAAAGATCCTGTCAGGCGTCAAAGATGGTCGATGCTGGAGTTTATCATTGGCAGTCACCGTGGGCTCTCGATGCTGTAGCTTGAAGTGCAGATCTAGCATTGCTGGCCCTAGCTAGTAGTCTCTGTAGCGTGAAGAGTTTGGGCCACTGGAGCTTCCCATTGGCGATCGTCGTGGCCAGCATGATCTGGTGCGAACAGGTCTGTTCTAGTTTGCAAAGAGCTTGAACTTCCGGATTTCTCATTTCCTTCTCAGCAGAAGCTCTACTGATGCCCGCCAAGAGTCCAGGACCTTGGAAGACACCTCTTGGAGATCAGAAACTCACTCCAGCAGAGGCCAGCAGGGCTCAAGCAGGTCCAGTTGCAGGTCCAGTGCAGCAGGTCAGCTGGGCAGTTGCAGGGAGGCCTCCAGAGCTCGTTGTGGGCCTGTAGCTCAGAACGGGAGGTCAGCCACCTGACTTTGGGAGTCATGTTGCCTAGGTTGAAGGTAATGGGTCCAGTCTTCCTCCTAAGAGAACAGGGCAGGCCTCTTGCAGCAGAGCAGTCCTTCTCCTGTAGTTTCCACATCTCCAGGAGTGTACTGACGAGTGGGTCTGAGGGTTCTATTTTTATACCTGGTGCCAGCTTTGAAGTGTAAGAAACTTCTGAATTTTTTACCCCACAGATGGTTCTGCAATTCCTTCCACCCTGCCCTGGTCCCATCATGTCTAGGGTGACAAAAGGCCCATCTGAAATCCTTTGTGAATTTGCTGAGGTAGCTCATCTGAAACGTAGTGGCGCTGTGCACAGCACCACCCAACCCATCCTGGCAGGATGGGCCATCCTGCCAACATCTAATCCCCTTTGTGTCACTGTCTAGGAGTAATACACAAAGGACAACTGTCAATTACACCTTGTCATGTGACCCAGGACACAGACTACAGGCACCAAATGTTTAGGGCAAATAAATGTCAATCTTCTAAAAGTGACAGTTTTTAAAATTGCGACTTAATATCCGACTTTACCATTACAGAGGCTTTTAAATTGCAATTCATTTGAGTGTAAACATGACATTTTTACCTCTTCACAAACTAATGTTATCACTTATTAAATTTAATAAGGTAACCTAATATTATCCTATGGGAGAGTTTTCTCTACCATGACTTGTAAAACTTAAAACATAAATGCCACATAAACAGTCTGGCCATGTTCCTTTTGACTGA
The DNA here is from genome assembly GCA_963921515.1 of Calotriton arnoldi. Taxonomy (NCBI): domain Eukaryota; kingdom Metazoa; phylum Chordata; class Amphibia; order Caudata; family Salamandridae; genus Calotriton; species Calotriton arnoldi. The sequence continues at coordinate 791,242 of CAWUFW010008778.1, read as the reverse complement.
GGTGCATCCAAGTTAAGCAATCCTGACATGCAGGATCAACCAGCCGAGCAGGGAGCCTTCTACTCTTTCCCTCCAGAAGTATAACTGCTCAATAGCTCTTTATTGCCTTCTTTGTTCTGGCCTCAAAGAACAATGAAGAAGGCTGACAGTTGTGGGCTGATATGAAAGAGTAAAAGCATGTAAGTATAGAATGGTTTTGCTGCATTGTTTCATACCCTGCTGCTTTGTAAATTGTTGGGTATAGAATCCTTCCAGGTTCTAAACTGTCCAGACCAGGGTTGCAGAAGTGTGTTCGTTCCCCCCCACCCGGCTTGGATGCTGTGCATGCCACAGGATGCATCATGTGATCTTAATAGCAGGGAGGATGTGTATAAGGGAAAGGAATGAGGAAGGAGCAAAGAGGAGAGTAGATAGGACAGAGAGAAGAAGAGGACAATGTAGAAAGAGCACTGGTTGCAAATAGACTGACTCAAACTGCAGCCACTTTATGCAACTAGATTTTCACGATATCTGGCCGCAAGACTGTAATATAACAAGTGAATTATTTTGATAAATGGAAGGTCCGAACTTGAAACATGTTGTCCTATTAGCATATAGCACTTTATCAATTAAGGAAATGCATACCTTGAACTTCAAGCACATGTCAATAGGCAAACTTCCCTATTAGAATCAATGCGATCAAACAAGAAATTTGATGGGACAATTAGAGTTTTCACTACTCATCTGAACACAGGATAATTCTGCAAGATATTTTTCTTCTAATGAGTAGCTCCATAATTAGGCAGCTTTGACTGAAAATAACTCACCACCACTTTGCTTCTTCCTGAAATCAAGCAGCAACACCAATAGCTGTTCATGAACGACAGGTCGCAAGGCTCTTGCTTGCATATATATCTTTAAAAACTTGGTGATAAACATGCTGCCAGGAATAGTAGCTTAGAAATGTCTTATTTTATGGTTTTCACATGCAGAGTAGGTTGGGTTCGCAATGTGTGCAATATAAACACATAACTAAACACACAAAAAATATGAATGGCCAAGTACCCAAAAAGACCATGTACAACATCTACAAATAATGGCCTGAGGTTTGCTGGTTCACTCGCCTGTATAATTAACCCTGAAGCAGGGATGGGAAGCCACAGTGTGGGCTGGCACCTCAGTGCATGATGGTTGACAGATGTCGAATTTAGGTTGCAATAGAAGTGTGCTCTGCTTCACATGATATCAGGGGCTCTGTGTAATCACCAGCAGTACTCTCAGAAGCCTTTAAGACATTTATTAGAGGAAGATTCATCAGCTATACAACTAATCAAACCAGGTACCAGTAGGATGAGGCATCACATCTGGAAGCACTCCTGGAACTGAAGTCCTAGTTCCTGACAGATTCATATCCAGAAATATCTGAAATATCTGTGAAATGAATTTGATCATTTAGAAGCCGGCAAGACCCCCCAGTAGGCATATATGAAGAAATGGGGAAAAATATAGGTAAAAAGGGAGGTTTGTGGTAGCATTCATAGCAGCTCAAACAGCACATGGAATGAGAGGTCCACTACAAAATTGTTTATGAATAGTATTTCACCCCTTCCAGTTGCCACAAGATGTATCCTGTGGAAAGCCTCATTTGCAGAAGTTAATGTGAAAGATCTACTCGACTCTGTCTCCCGTGACATTGCCTTCCTCACAGAAACCTGGATGAACACCACCTTTTTAATGCAAGTAATACCCTTGTATGCAATTTTTGTGTGAAACACAACAAAATGGTATTTCCCATCAAAACGTCCACATGAAAGAAAGAGCGCAAAAAAAACAGAAGAGGAAGCAGACAGTGTAGGGTTGGATTAAGGGAGTACCACAATTGCAATATAGAGTGAGGGGGAAGAACTTGAGACATTTAGGGGCCGATTACGATTCGGGTCGGAAATCTCTCCGACCGAGCCGGACCCGGAGAGATTTCCGACCGAATCGGACCCTAGCAGCCCGACCGAACGAGTACCATGCGCACGTATGCCATCGGACTCAAGTCGGTCGGACTCCCATTGAAGTCAATGGGAGCCTGTCGTACAACGCGTACGCGGGCTCCCATTGACTCAATGGGTGCGAGGCGGACAAGGGCACCCCTACAGCGTGTACGCGGTGAAGCGACTCGCGCCGTACACGCACAGGTAGGGGGGACCCATGGGTCCCCCTGTGTGCGACTCGCGTGGCTACGCGTACAGGGGGGTCCGACACGGACCCCCAAAGTACGGCTCCGACTGCTTCTTCGAGCCGGACGGCGCGAGTCGGTCAGACTGCTCGCGGCGCGCATCGTACTTGCCCGGCCGGGGAACGTCTCCATTGCGAGGTGCGCTGCGCATCCGTGCGAGTCGGTCGGTGCGGTTGGGACGGGCGTACGAGTCGGTCGGCGAATTTGCACGCGCTCGCATCGTACTCGTTCGCCCAGACGCACGTACGAATCGGTCGGGAATAAGGGCTCCGAATCGGATCCGGTTCAGCCGAATCCGATTCGGTGCCCTACCGGCCGAGATCGGAATCGGCCCCTTAGACTTGGATGAGTGCCTGGAACAGGATATGGAAGATTGCTTCTTCAGATGCAGTACTCTAACCACTGTTCTGCTTTAAATGGTTTTCCTAATGTAGTGAGCAGCTCCTGAAATGCCCTCTCTCTAAAAAAAAACGAGCACTTCGCACTTTGCAAAACATGTGAAATTTGAAAATAAAATATGTACAGTTGTGAGTCACTTGAATATGCAACTTTGCACACCACTAGTCTTTCATACAGGTATTGTGTTGAAGGTTTAGCATCTATTGCAATCTTTAATAATGGTCCTCTACTTCTTTAGGTGGGTTTGCAGGCTGACTAACATATATGATTTAACTGAAATGATAGAAGAGTCTATGCATAAAAGAGACTTTCAGAAGGAACATACACACCTTACTTAAGATCCCTTTTCCTCGCTTGGCCCCATTCACCACAGTGTTTTAACAAACTTTGTAGGCCATGTTCAGGTAACCCATTGGGAGTCTGTATTTCTTCTGCAAAACGCAGGTTGTCAGTGCTCTATTTTACCATGCCCCATTTATCTTCAGTCTGTGGTAGGCTCATAGTTACTATGAAAGCCTGCGACCTCACACTCACTCTAAAGAAATAGAGCATAATCAATCAATCAGGGGATTTATAAGCGCACTACTCACCCATGAGGGTCTCAAGGCGCTGGGGGAGGGGTCAGCAGTTCCGTTTCAGTCGAAGAGCCAGGTCTTCAGAGCCTCCCTGAAGGTGTTCAGGGAGGGGGCACGTCTGATGTCCATGGGGAGTACGTTCCAGGTCTTGGCCGCGATGTAGGAGAAGGATCTTCCCCCTGCTCTGGCTCTGCGGATGCATGGGGTTTCGGTGAGGAGGAGGTTGGTGGAGCGGCAGTTTCGTTTGGGTACGTGGAGGGTGATCCTGTTGTTGAGGTATTGGGGTCCGGTGTTGTGTAGGCATTTGTAGGTGTAGGTGAGTATCTTGAAGGTGACTCTTTTCTCGACGGGGAGCCAGTGGAGCTTGCGTAGGTGTTGGCTGATGTGTTCGTGTCGGGGGTCCCCGAGGACGAGTCTGGCGGCGGTGTTCTGTATTGACTGGAGCTTGGGGAGTAGAGACTTGTTGATGCCGGTGTAGAGGGTGTTTCCGTATAAAAATCAAATGCAAATAAAATACTATAGGGGACCTAAAATAAACCCATTTGGTCACCTGTGATAGTCACCCTACATTCACATCTTTCAAAATGTCTGAATTTGCTATGTATTGTGTCTTATTTGTGACATTCATAGCGAGGAGTCTAGTGAGAACCCTATGAATAGCTCACATGTGGGCTCATCATGGTTTTACATGCAAGAGATGGATTCCTCTTGAACATGACATCACATGGGGGTCAAACTATATGCCAGGAAGGATTCATGATACATCAAAGAATTATGCTAATACTGAAAAAGTCACCAAGGCAGAGTCAGCATTCATGAAAATGAGAGGCAGACACTACTAGGAAACTTAGCATTTTTCACATTCCTAGAGGACGCCCACCGTTGATGGTCTGTGGCAAATTAGCATTGTAAGTGATTTACAAGAGATCTCTGATCAACAGAAAGCTGTGCTACCATCAACAACAACCCCTGAACAAGGACATTCTTGGTTATCTCACAGAAAAATGCCAGGTGCAATTGGGATTACTGTGTATTCAAATGTATATGGTTGATAAATGTGCTTGAGTACCATGTACTTCAATTGCTGAAAAAATAAATATACCATTTCTGAGTAGATCAGTTAGGCATTTTCCTACATTTCCTAACCTCAGCAGTGTATTGTGATGGAGCCTAGCTGGATTCAGTACTGAATGTGGGTGATAAGACATTCTAAAGCTTTGACTTATAACCCTTCATAATCCAATGGTAGAGGGTGTTGGATTAGATATTCCACTACAATGAAAAAATGCAGTGCAACTGAGCACTTTTCTTATTCTGGGAGCCTAATGTAATGTTGTCCTGCTACTGCTCCTTTAGTAGAAAAACTGATAAGAGGTTACGAGTGGACCAAGAACATTCAGCAATATCTAATTCAAGGCTGGAGACATGAGAGATACACAGGATATATAAAATAGATGAATGCTCACACAGTTAATCTAATTACAATCATTTGCAGAAAGCAATTTGGCAACAAGAAAAATTGGAGCTTTTCTAGAAAACATTTTGTACAAAGCAGAGTGGACAGACAAACAGCTGTGAAGGTAGCAGGTATGATGGTTCTTATATTAACAATAATAAGATACAGACATATCTAAATCATAGTCAGAAATAATTGCTCATAATAATTTCAAACATATAGTTAAAAGAGGTGCCTTGTAAAACTTTGAATACAACATGCAATCTATTGCAATAGTCAACTTGCTTGGGACACAGTGAAGTGATCAGTGCCTTCACCGTGTAGAGAGAGATATTCTGGCATACCACCATATGTTGTGACTTGATACCTGGACGTAGTGCCTTTGGTAGAAACTAAAAATTCAATTAACATAGAGACACTGAATAGTATGCCGAGAATTCTGGCAGAGGAGTCAGGGATCAGAATGCCAGAAGAAAGAATTTGGGGCGGGGAATAGAAGCAAAAACTGATGTGACAGGAAAGGATCTAATATTTGTTTGGGATGAGTTGTTCATGAGGGACCAAAGATCCATTGAGAGGCAAATAGCTGAGAAGTAGTTGGATATTTTTTATTGGAAGTGAGGCGTAGAGGTGGGAAACAAGACGAAAGTTTGGATGTTATCTGCTTTTATATATATATTAGATAAACCAAAGTGAGGAGATGCTGTCAACAAGCAAATATTGACTAGGAGTGAGCTAAGTATCAGGCCTTGAGGGACACCAAATGGTGGTGGTGAGAGCTTGGAGGCTGGTTCCACGAAAAAGTTCAGGTCAGAGAAGTAGGAGGAAAATAAGTCGATGGCTGACAGTGTGATACCAAGAGTGGTTAGGCTGGAAATTAGAGTCGGTGCCTTAGCAGCGTCAAACACTGTGAAAAGGTAAAGAAGCACAAGTACTAATGAGCATTGAGGGCAGTAATCAGAGCTAGTGAAGCTGTCTACGTAAAATGTGAGGTCAGTTTACTGTGCATCCTGAGCACGGACGCCCATTTGAATAGGATTTAACAGATTGCGACTTTTGAGTAAAAGTGTAAGGCATTGGAAAACAAGCCAATTGGCAACAGTTGCCCTCGTAATATCACCTTCCACAGCACATAATGTCTTTTGCTCCTCAAATTAACCCCTGCTATGGGTTTCACCTCCAATGCGCTATCGAACATGAAAAGCCTGAGTAATTTGTACCTGGGGCAAACTCAATATAGCCCCAGACCTGGCCTTCCTTGCTGTGGGTATTTCATAGCTGCATGGAAGCATTCCCACGGGGGAGGCCTTCATTAGCAACCACTTGTCTACACCACCGGCATACCATGGTTACCACCTATGTGCTATCTAGCATAATCAATCTATCAATCTGACTTCAGAGCCTTCCCACATAGAGATTATCCAAATTCAGCCTCGAGGAGACTAGCCTCCATGTTCCATGGTGACCCACACTTTTGAGGGGAGGGGGGGTTGTGAAAAAGTGGCAGCTCACTGGAGCCAGTCTGGATCTAGCTCAGCAGGCTGCACCTCACTAGGCCACCATTTGTTGCCCAGGAAGTAGCAGGCTGTCCAAGCACAGACTTTTGTGTTTATGCAAGAATTTGACTAAATGTCTCTAGTTCACCTATTACTGGATTTGGTAGTTCGATATCTCTCCTTGGAGGTGAGCTGTTGAGATGTAAGACAAGATGAAAGTTTGAGTGTTATCTGTCTCCAGGTCCTAGAAGAATAAAAGTGAGGCGATGCCGTCAGCATGTGAAGATTGGATAGGACTGAGCTAAGTATGGGCCTTAATTTTTCTTCAAGGGTGAACTAATGAAGGGGAGGATTTCACATGATTCGCTGCCCAGCAAATCTTTGCATCCCTCTCTCTTTTGTTATGTTTTAAATCATAGTAAACTGGAAATGCTTGTTTCCATACAGCCGTACGATATGAGTTATAGTTACAAATCGACTCACTTCCTGCATCTTCTTTACACGTTTTCCTCTCCTATTTATGGAAACAGATTTATGAATACAGGCAATAATTGTATTGTGTACATTGCCATACGTTGAGTAAACCCACTTATGTAGTCTACTTTAGAGAAACCTCTACCAGCAGTGTTTAAGTAGGAAATATTACACTGAATTGATAACATTTTTAACCGATTACTAAACTAGCAATAGTTTGGGCAAACATAGAAACTTTTGGAATCTTATCCGATTTTACGACGAATTTTATTTTTATGCTGGAAAAATTGAATTGCATGGATAGCGAGTTTATTATAGATTCAAAGTAGGACATTTAAAATAGCAAGAACAACAATATGACAGATGGTTAAGAGCTTAGTCTTCACCTGCAAAATGACTTGCTAATTACGTTTTTCCTTGAGGCTGTGAGCAAAGGGCGTCCTCTCCATTATAATGTTTTGTAGATGACTGAAGTGCGATGCTAATGCTAAAAATATTCAATGTCACTGACAACAGCAAGTCTGGAGTAAAATGCTGAGCGCGAGTTGTGCAAACACTTGTTCTAAAAAGCAACATCTGCTACATTATCTGTTGACCATAATTGTAATTATTTATAGAGAGAACCAAGCTGACAGAGACTGAATGACATGCTTTGGCACCAGACTGTCACTTAAGGAGTAAGGGGCATATTTATGAGAATTGTGGCGCAGGGCAGCGCAGAAAGGTGCCCTGCTGCGCTGCCCTTCCTCACAGGGAAAGGGCAGGAATGCACCGTATTTATCCAATACGGTGCATTCCTGTGCTTTCCCCCTGCACTTGGCCATTTCGGCAGCCTAGCGCCAACACAGGCATCCTTGCCCCAAGGTGCAAGGGTGCCTGTGTTGTAGACAGGATTGTTTCTGTGCAGGAAGCTGCACCTTCCTGCACAAAAACAATCCATAAAGGTGTTTTTAGAAAGAGGAAAAAACGAGGAGAAATAAAGATATTTCTCCTCGTTGTGCCTCATCTGGGGAGGTGTATATTTTTTATGCATTCTCGGGCTTACCAGGTTTGGTAAATCTGAAAATGCATCAAAAGCCATCGGATTTACATAGGAACACCCACCACAATGCCCATGAAACGCCTCCCTTGTGCAGAGTAATACAACGGAGAGATTAGCACTGCTTTGCGTTACTCCATATTTATGAAGCCAAGTGGCTTTGTGTGACGTCATACATATGACTTGGAGCTTTGCGTCGTGCATGTACCATGTTGCATGGTGCAAGCATGATGCAAAGCCCTTGTAAATATGCCCCAAAGTTTTTATTTAAAGGTGTTTAAAGTCGTTGGTGCTAAGCATAGAGGCACTACCTCTGCCATCATAGTATTCAACGAGGCAGTTACCTGGCATTCACTAAGGACACAGGTAATGTAGAGGTTTATATGGTGCTCAAAGCCATTGCACAGCGTACAGTCTAAGACAAGAAGAAGCTGTCAAAAAGAAGTGGTGGGAAGATTGGAGCCCATATTGGTGTGGGCAAGTATCTGTGGAAAAGTTTTTTTTTATTTGCAGCCCATTCTCTAATAGAGAATCAGCCTCAAATATTTTAAATAGTTTAGTTTTCAGGCATTACCTGGACCATTTAATAGTCCAGATTCATAAAGGTAAATATACATGTGTATAGTTATCAGTGCTTAATTTGAGCCGGTGGTTTCCAGTGCTTAGCACGGGCACTTATTTTACAGGGCAGGGTCTATTGAATTTTTCTCCCTGGGCAGTGGGCCATGTAATTATTAAAAATAAATGTACCACCTGTCCTCTTCTCCTTCAGTTCAGATGTCTGCCTGGTATGTCTCCAGATCATGGCCCAACCAGGTCCAGGCAGGATGACTGCATCTTGTTAGTGATGTCAGCAGTGCATGCCTGCCTTTCAATGACTAGGAGCATCGCCATTCCAATTGGATTATTTATGTGATTGAGGGCAGGCTGTTGGGTGAGCTGGGGGTGAGGCAGGCTGGGAAAGTGTGTTCAGGTCGGAGAAACTAAAAGTGTGAAGCATACTTTTTTAACAGTTCACATGCACTGACCTGAAAGTGAAACCAGCTGAAGCAGGCCAGACATAATTCATTCTGCCTTTTGCAAGTTGTGGCCTGAGCCCACCACAAACTGCAGGTCCTGTCTGACATCGGTGTGCAGTGCACATGCTGCTCTGCACTGGTAGCACTCACTGTATAAAAACTGCCTGCACCAGCACCCTAATTGCTGTGCTGCCTCCTGCTTGAACCTGGCAGTGGCAGCATTACAGGGAGCAACTGGGCAGCAGGCACTGCAGGCCAACCTGAACTTATATGACCATCTGGCATGAACCAGACAAGCGTGACAATGACATCCTGTGTCCAGCCATCAGCACATTACCCCTGCCTCACTGAGCAGGTAATGTGTGGCACTTAGCATGGTTGCACAGGATAAAACATGAATTTAAACAGAGTGCCTCATGACTTTTTCCTTTTGCAGTTTTAAATAGGAAGAAGATGGCCCGAGGGAATTAGAGCATGTTAAAAGTGACACAGACTACTTATACATTATTTTTAAGTACAGGGACATTAATTGATTGATCAAGAATGGCAGCATATTAAGCCAAGGCCAAGTTTTGAACATGGATTGCCAATCCCCAGGTCCCCAGGTCTGGCGAGTAGGCCACAGTCTCCTCCCATTTGTAGCAGCCATGCACTAAGAGTTTCGACCCTTGAGCAAGCTCACATTTGCAGCGTCTGGAAGAAAGAAGTTGGGTTTCTGGGCCACCAGCTATGGGCTCACCCATGGTAGGTTGTTAGAACTGGGCGTCTCTAGTTGGCATAGGTATGTACCTTTGGAGGGACACATGCTTCTAGTCAGGGTAAGGGGGATACACACTTTAGATAACCCCTGCTCACCCCCTTGGTAGCTTGGCACGAGCAGACAGGCTTATCCCAAAGGCTTATCCCAAAGGCAATGTGTAAAGTATTTGTACTCAAAACACACAGTAATACAGTGATAACATCACAAATGGACACCACACCAGTTTAGAAAAATAAAGTATCTTTATCTAAACTCAACAAGACCAAAACAACAAAAATCCAACATACAAGTAGTAAAATAGCACTTAAAACAGTTATTTCAAAAATAAAGCTTTTAGAAAACAAATAGCTCCACCTGGGGCTATTACAACGTCGTGACAGCAATAAATCCTAAGTACAGTGCCGACCGTGAGGTGTGCGGCATCAGGCACGGAGTCACACGGACCCTCAAACAAACAGTACCTTGGAAAACAAAGTCTATGACGATGCACAGCGTTGTGGAAGTAAGGCACTGTGCCAAGGACGAGGCCAGCACACACAAGCCCTTGGAGATTCTTCTTCAAGCAGATTTCTCAACAAAGTTCCAGTCTTTGTCCTTTTCTTGGCAGAAGCAGCAACTGCAGGCCAACCCCACACAGCACACAGCAAAGGGGCAGTACTCCTCCTCATAGCTCTCCAGCCCTTCTCCTTGGCAAAGGTTCCTTTTGAGTACAGAAGTGATCTAAAGTTCTGGGGTTTAAGGTCCGCTACTTATACCCCATTTTGTCTTTGTTCTTCTTTGTGCAAGGGTCTCTGAGCCCAGTCCAAGCCAGTTCTGTCCTCACTGGTGCAGTATGACCACAGGGGGTGGAGACAGCATTGTGCAAGTGAGACAGGCCCTATTCAGGTGCATGGAAAACTCCTCCCACTACTCTAAATGCAGCCAAGGTCTATTCAGCTAGGCTATGAGTCATCCAGGAAGGGCCAAGCACACCTTAACCCCCCCAGTGGCGGTGTACAGTGAATGCACATCCCCAGGCCCTGTCACTCCAAACCCAGACAGTCAATCCACAACCAGGCAGAGGAACACAGAATGGTAAAACAAGAAAATGCCTACTTTCTAAAAGTGGCATTTTCAAACATACAATTTAAAAACCATCTTTACTAGAAGCTGGGTTATTAAATTCTGAGTTCAGAGAGCCAAAAGTAATTCCTACATCTTGTCCCAATGGAAGTTATACTTGAAAGATTATACAAAGTATCTCCCATGCTATCCTATGGGACAGATGGCCTTACAATAGTGAAAAACGAAATTCGCATTATTTCACTATCAGGACGTGTCACATACACCAGTACGTCCTACCTTTCACAAACACTGCACCCTGTCCATGGGGGTACCTTGTGCCTACCTGAGGGGTGTCTTACACGTAAGAAAAGGGATGGTTAGGGCCTGGCAAGTGGGTGCACTTGCCAGGTCGACATGGCAGCTCAAAACTGCATACAGACACTGCAGTGGCAGCTCTGAGTTTCATTTGCAGGGCTACTTATAAGTGTTGCAGGTCCACTAGTAGCTTTTGATTTACAGGTCCTGTCACACTCAGTGCACATTACTAGGGACTTACCAGTAAATCAAATATGCCAATCAGGGAGAACCAAATGTAATTACAATTTACAGAGGGAGCACTTACACTTTTACTCTGATCAGCAGTGGCAAAGAGCCCAAAGCATCTAAGCCAGCAAAAATGAAATCCAGCACAGCATCAAAAATACAGGAGGTAGAGGCAAAAAGTCAGGGGACATCACACCAAAGATGCCAAGTCTAACAGAGGTGAAATCAGACTCCCCAAGTAAGACCTTGCAAAATAAAGTTAATAACAGTAAGATTGTGAACTGTGTCAGCCTTAGCCAGGACTGCTTCCAAAGCACTGTAGGTAGATTTTTAAAAGCACTCTCTCAGATGTGCTACGTCTCTCACTCATAAAAGTCAATGTGCCTGGTGCTGTGTAGGGAGGTTTTCTTTGGTTTCGGTGCCATTGTACTTTTTTGGGGTATGGAGATGGGTTACTGACAGTTTGACGAGTTTTAGGGTGCAACTATCAATAGCGCAGCAGGTTCAGTGGTACCTTTTGTATCTTCATTATTCCCTCTGTCCCATATTCAAATCCATTCCCCTGACCACCTTTCTTTCCTTCTTCACATTTTTTTCCTTTAGTTTTTTCTCTTCCTCAGCACCTCCAGCTATGCCTCCTTCTTTCCATTCTTGCTTTCTTACATCCTCATTCATTCCCCATCCTTCCTCCCTTGGTGCATTTTTTCCATCTCCCTCCATTCTTGCCTTACTTTCTTTTTTCCTGCTCCTTCCTTCATCCCCTCTTTAATTTCTTCCTTTCTCATCCCCAACCATATGTTCTTTTTATCTTCCTCTCTTCCTTTCTTCTTTCTATTCATCCATCACACATTGTTCAGTTCCTTTCTCCCTATATCTCTTCATTTCTTCCTTTCACATTCTTTTCTTATTTCTTCATTTTTTCATCCATTACTTATTACTTTCCTCACTCAAGTACTCCCCTTCCTGCCTGCCTTTATTGCTGCCTTTTTTTAATGTATTCCTTACTCCATCCCTTCCTATATTTTAAACAGCACATTACAAGCACATTCTCTTGAGTTTGCAAAGCTGCCTCAAGTCTTCAAATGACCTTTCCTAAAGCTGTATTTTGAGATGTACACACATTCTCCACTTTGAGTTTAGTTTTGAGTTTCTGTCATAGGCTGTACATGTGTTAAGTTGTGTTATGTTACATTCATTTGTATAGTGCAGTAATCACCTGAGAGGGTATACAGGCACTTGGGCAGGTGTGTAGGTGTGAGGACCCCAAGGTGCTCACACAAAGAGCCAGGCCTCAGCTCTCTGTGGAACTCAAGAAGTGAGTAGGTGGCTCTGATGTGTTGAGAGCGGTCTTGGGTGTGATGTAGGAGAATGAGCGTCCTTCAGTTTTACTTTTGCAGGTGAAGGGAATGTGTGTGAGTGAGGCAGAGTGTAGGTTTCTGGTGGGTTGGCTGTTTAGGTAGTTTGGTCCTGTATTGTGTAGGGCTTTGTATGTGTGCAGGAGAAGTTTGAATTGGGGAGCCAGTGAAGTTTCTTGTGCAGCGGTATGATGTGGGTGCAGTGAGGGGGGTGATTATGACTCCATTGGGTCCAAGTTCAGCATCTCAGGATAAGAGAAGTTTTAATTCAGTATCTCTGAATTTTCTTCTTGTATCTATTGTTAACCCTGTCCAAAGATTTTACTTTCAGGTTTGTTAAAACTGCATCATTTCAGTTTATGTGAAGACGGCTGTTTACAAAGGGCAGGGATGATAGTCTTTGATGTCCTGGTAATTAGAAAGCACATTCAAAAATGTCATAAATTGCTTCTTGTCACTCACACTTTAGAAGATGAATGCATAAGGTATGTGTAAGAGGTTGCGGATGGTGTTTATGTGCAGTGTGGGTGTTTAGATGTTTAGCGAGAATAGGACAGGAGGAGTCTCTGAAGGTACAAAAAAAAGAAGGTCAAATTCAAACTGCCCAGCCACTACTTCTTTTTTGGCCTAGGTCCTAGACTTTTTTTGGGAGATAATATTACTCTGTGCTGCTTTATATTAAGATACAAATCTTTAATTAAAAAGTAACAGTTTGAACATGTGCTTCTTTTGCAATCTCTGTCCTGTCTGTGTCAAACTACATTTGGAAACGCCAGTTAAGTTCGATGTTTATTCCTATTCTGAATTTGTAATAAATGCACATATATTGCTACTTGTAAGTAAGTAACAGTAACAAGCCCAATTGGTAATAGTCTTTTTTTATTGTTTCTCTAAAATGAATCAATTTAAGGGAATACTCAACTAATTATAAACCAAACACCTTCAGCCACTGGAAATGACAAGTGTTCAAGTGTATTATATGATTTTATTGAATGTATCTGTTTATAGTGTTTTTGGAATATTTTGTTTTTTTTTGTCTCATAAGATATGTAAAAGTTGTATCTTTGAACTCATGATATACACTTAGACCCTGCTAAAGTGACAACACAAAGCATCTCTGCACATACCCCTGTACTGTTCACCTTTGCGCATACTCCAGTATTGTCCTTTCCCCAAATCGGCACATAGAGCACCGGAATATTTCATGTGTCAACTTTCAATGCATTAGTCATTTTAGCCAATTTATGCTAAAATTGTGTTTAAATGCACTTTTTGATTTCAATTCAAAATTTTCAATGGGAGGCTGGTGGGGGGACCACCCATGGAAACATTACTTGGTGGAAGGCTTGCTCGCCAAAATTCAGATTGGGTATTATATTTGGCTTCCAGAAATACCATTTGTTGATGTGGGTAGGCCAATAGAGGAAGTGGGTGGAGGCAGTGGAGGAAGTAGGTGGAGCCGGGGGAAGTGGGTGTGGCCTCCTAAACATTTGGGTACCTGCACTTAATATTTTACAAACTAAGCGCTGATTTTTACTCACTTGCATACTTACTCCTACACCTAGATATAATGCTACACTTTTTTTGTAGTCACCATTTTTAAGTAGAGATTTTAAATAGGTGTAGATTTACGTGTCTCCACTCCCTCAAATGAGGGGACGGAGCCTCCTACAAATATATATACAACTGTAATGTTACTTCAAGAAACTTTACAGGCATATTTTACATTCCGCCTAGTTTGCAAACATGTCTGTTACCATGGTTGAGAACTCTGCCATGGAGATAGAGACCTATACCATATTGTAGAAGATCACCCTATGGGAAGTGTGGGTACAATTTTTAAAGTTTATTATTCTACAAAAAAAGAATTACTATTTTTATTGTATAATATAAATGTTAACTATTCTAAAATAGTTAACTCAACAAATCAAATCAAATGTGTATTAAATTTAAAAAAAGTATTTACATGCATGAATTCAATTTATAGATATTCATTTGAAACCATACCTTAAAAATTACTCACCCTCAATAACATTTAAATGTTCACTTAATATTTATTATTATTTAAAAGTTTAAAAGTTCGACATATTTAAAAAAAAATAAGTTCATTCAATAAAAAACATAATTATAATAATTATATATACCTTGTAATCACAGACACATATTGTTGGACTTGGCCCTTTTTGCAGGGTCACCCCAAACATTTTTCCTTGGCAACCAGTGGTAAAGTGCTTGAGCTCTCTTCCTAAAACATGGTACATCTACCTGATTGGTATATTTAATTTACCTCTAAGTTCCTAGTAGATGGTGCTACATGTACCCAGAGCCTGCAAATTAAATGCTACTAGTGGGCCTGCAGCACTCATTGTGCCACTCACTAAAGTAGCCTTTTAAAACATGTCTCAGGCCTGCCACTGTAGTTGCAGTGCAGTTTTAAACAGACATTTCGATCTGTCAAAATAAATATTTTTTTGCCAGTCCTAAACCTTCCTTTTTAATACATTTAAGTCACCCCTGAGGTAGGCCCCAAAGGCTCAAAAGGCAGGGTGCATTGTATTTAAAAAGTGGGATATGTGTACTAAAGTTTTACTTATGTTTTACATATCCTGGCAGTGAAAAGTTCTATCTCTCCCATTGACTAGCACTGGGTTACCTTATTGCATGCAATAAGTGATAACTATGGATTAGGAATAGATACTAGAAAGTTGGCTTTTTCTTGTCCTTACCATGTGTGGCTTTTGCCAGTGTCCTGGGTCACATGACTGTGAATGGCTCTGCTATTAAGATTTGTGTATTACTTCCAGACCCTAACACAAAGGGGCTTATGGGTGGGCAATATGGGCCATCCTGTTAGGTTGACTGGGAGGAGCTGAAAACAGCCCCACTTAGGTTTCTTGCACACACAAAGGAATCTGACAAAAGATCTGCCCTGTCTTTTGTGACCCCCGACAGTTTGGAGCACTGACAGGGAAGGGGGAAGAACTTTCCAAAACCAGATGTGGGGGTAGGAGAGGGAGTCTAGCACCAGGTATAAATATTGGACTTCCAGAGCCACTCTTCAGAACGCTCTTGGACCCGTGGACATTACAGAAGTACCCGTAGCTTTCCCTTGGTGTTTTACGACCACATGACTGTGAGTGGTGCTTTGTGATTATAGGAGCTATTGTTACCTAACGGTTTGAATTTGCATATCTCCAGTTCTACTGTTTGGATTTTTGTCATTCTGGTATCATTTCATTCATTAATTTGCTCTTTTTTTCTAAATTGGTTTGGGATTTTTCTTGTGTTGTGTTTTCACCTTATTACACATTGTGTGCTACATAAATACTATACACCTTGCCTATAAGATAAGGCTGACTCCTTTGTGCCAAGCTACCAGAGGGCTAAGTGCACGTTAAATTAGTGACTTTTGTGGTTCACTTTCAAAAGGATTGTGGATCTTACCTGAGTGTGGCTTCCACTCCCCTCAGCCAATAAACCAATCACCCGATTTCCTACACAGGCACGGCCCTCCCCACATTAAAAATAAATTCTGCTTCAGGGGGCAAGGTCTCAGGGCACTGTAGAAGCTCGGGGAGTGGGGCTGCGTGCCCCTCTCACTCAAATGTATCTTGGCTCCAGGGAATGTGGTACCCGGGGCCTCAATGAGTCTCCAGGAGGATGCTGTGCACCATTCCCTAATTATTAAATTTGGTCTGGTGATGTAGAAGACTCAGGGATGGGTGGCTCCATGTCCCCCTCCGATTTCTATTAAATGGCTGGCCTGAGGGTATGGGGTCCCCGGGGCTGAAATTGGTCCATAGAGGGGGTCCGATGCATTCTCCTTCCCCAAATAATTATATTTCTTGACACCTGGGCCCTGGCCCACCCTGAGGGTTATATTATTTTTTTAAAGTTGCACCTACCATATTTTCTTTTACCATGATCCCACTGGAATCCACAGGATTGTGGCAAAAAACAATTTCTTAAATGTTGGACCCCAGGGGCCTTCTGGGACCCCTCCACAAGGGCTAGGGGGCAGGATATCCCTACGCTAACCCCGTAAATATTTTGTTTACAATATTTTCAGGATACAGGACTAAGTCTCCAAGCCCTGTAATGGCCATTGTGACATTTTTGCTCATACTGCTAGCCAATCTGAATGCCTACTCTGGCAAGACCCTTACTCTAGTGAGGACGAGGCGGACCAAAGGTAAAGAAGCTTCCTCATCTTATCAGAACACTCTATTTTTAAGTTGTGCTCACAGGACTCTCACAAGAGCCCTGCGAGCCCAACTGTCCAGATATACAAATATATTTGTATCATAATTTCTCAAAAACTCCTGAATGGATTTATACTCAGTTAACATACCCTCTCAAACAATCTGTGACTCCCTAGGTTCCCACCTTGAAACAAAAATTGATAACATCTATAGCAATTTCCACAATGACGTGTTGATGCCTAGACATCTAGAATTCAACAATACTCCAGGAAGCAGTACCGAGGCTACTTTAGAAAGATTTAAACTAATCACACACACTCAGGTTCGGGATCTCTTGGCTAAAACGAACTCTGGCTCTCCAGCAGATTTATGCCCCCCCTACATCACAGCCTTGCTATCTAATTTTCTTGCACCAACAGTTACCTCTCTATGCAACTTATCCTTGCATTCATCAACGCTGCCTAAGGAATGTAAAACCGCTTCGGTTACACCGTTTTAAAAAACAATAAGCCAATCCTATGGATGTATCAAGTTACCATCTAATTTCCCTGTTGCCCTAGATTAGCAAGCTTTTAGAATCTCACATTAACAGACAACTTCCTTCAAATCTAGAAACACAAAAATTACTTGATTCCTCTCAATCAGGTTTCCGTCTGGCTCATAGCACAGAAACCACCCTTGTAGCTGTATTCAACTCGCTTAGCCTTTCGTTGGATGCAGGCATACCAGAAATGCTGGTTCTCCTCGACCTGATGTCAGCATTTGGTACTGTATCCCATCCCATCCTGATCCAACGTATGTTTGAGATGGGTATACACGGTACAGCACTTAACTGGCGAACAGACTTTTCTTAAGGACAGGACCCAAAAAATAACACTTAGGCCTTGTCAATCCAAGATTCAGGCATTAGGAAGGGGAGTGCCTCAGGGATCGGCTCTGAGCCCCACACTTTTAATATCTATGTCTCTCCCCTGGCTCAGTTAGTCAAACCCTCCGGCTTTGAAATACTTTTGTATGCAGACAATACTCAACTGGTCATTGCCCTCAGACCAGAGTTAGTGAATGTTAAAACTCGTTTCACTACTTGCATGAGAAACATTGCCACATGGAAGTCCCAAAATTGCCTTCAGTTGAATGGGGAAAGGACTGAGATCTTACTGTTCGGAAAGGCGCAGTCCCTCTGTACAACAGACTGGTGCCCAACATAGCTTGGCACGGCCCCCCTCCCCAAAAACACACCCAAGAAATGTAGGCGTTTTGATAGATAATAAACTATCAATGAGAGAACAAGTTATAGCCACTTGTGGCTCGTATTTTGGTGCATTGCGCCTTCTTAGAAAAGTATTCTAATGGCTACCGGCCTCTTACCAGAAGATCCTAGTCCAGGCACTTATAATCAGTTGTCTGGACTATGGAAATGCGTTACTCACAGCATCCAATGAATCCCTTCTATCAGAACTTCAGGTGGTGCAAAATACAGCTGCCTGATTGGTAAGTAAATTGCACAGTAAAGTCTGTTCCTCTTCTCAGGACCCTTCATTGGTTACCTGTAAGGAAAAGAGCGATATTTAAACTACTTTGTCGGACCTTCAAAGCGAGGTCAGGCACAGGACCAAGATATCTACAGGATAAACTATTCCCCTATATTCCGCAAAGAAACCTCAGATTTAGCAACCAGCTTCTTCTCCAACCTCAACGTTTTCGAACTCTAAAATATGGTGGTCGCTCATTCTCATACCTTGCCCCCTGCCATTGGAACCAGCTCCCTTTCCACATCATGGCATGTCTCTATTTTTCAAGTTTTAAAAGACATTTGAAGACCTTGCTCTTTTAATGTCTCATGGCTAGCCACTCTGCTATCCAAGAGCTGAGATGCCCTTTCGAGGACGAGTCGTTGCGCTATACTAAGCTATTATAACATGATCCAAATACCAAATCACAAAAAGCACACTTTCTGGACTGAGATCTACCTTTCTGCCAAATGTGATGTAATAAAGTTCAGCCATTTTGGCTGCAGCACATTTCAAAATTCCCAATGGAAATTGCATGGCGATTTTGCGTTTTGGGATCCACCCATTTTCTCAGCCACCTCTTTACAGTTCACCCCGAAACTTTCAAGGAAGGAGCAGAGCAAAAAAGACCACTATTTTGGAAAGTTTTATGAAGATTTGTCAAACGGCACCAAAGGTCTTAACTAACCCATAAATGCATTTCCTATGGAAACACCATCCTGACCATAATTAATAATTAAATGAGAAATATGTTAGAGAAGAGGAGTGTATGTGTGTGTGTGTGTGTGTATCTCAATATATACACCCTGAAAAGCTAAGGTTGCAGTGTACCCTGCTGTTTAAAAAACAAAAACAAAACTGAAATTCACCAGTTATACGTAGCTGAGAATGAGATAAATATAACTTGCACTGCAATAAATTTCAGATGTCATCAGTGATGATATATAAGAGGTCATAATTAATCAATGGGGATACCCAGTATAGTGCAGAACCTGGGGGCAATTGCATGAAACGAACAGTGGTTCTGCCACAACACACTTTTAAAAGCTAAATAATTCACAAGTTTTTTATCCCTTTCACCGTTAGGATATCAAATGAATGTTTATACAAAACCGTCCAAACACATATTCAAAGTAAATAGCACAAACTGATTTGATGCTCCTAATTATGCGTCAACGTTTCGACCCCTGTAAATCTGTGCTACATATAAGCATCAAACGCGGGTCATCTTCAGGACAAAATAGGATAGATTGTGTGTAGCCTTGTCGATATGGTTCCAATGGAATCCAATCTGTGGACACTTGACTAGATTCTTTGTGGAGCTCCTAAGTAGCTCAAGGTCGATGGCAATTAACACTGGATGGGCACGACATGCTCCTTGGTATTCTCTGGCATCATGCGCACAGTGCCATCATGGAATAATGAAAAGGCAGGGGTAGTCCGCTTCCCACTGTCTCAATATGTTCGTGTGGTAAAAAAATTCAGAGTTTTGTGAGTTTTCTCCGATTAGTTGAGTTATCCTCAGTAACTTAATGCGGGCGTTTCGATTCCAAATATATATCATTAGATACACGTGAGTCCCGGTAATGTTTGTTCCCGTGGGCTCTTAGATCGGCGCGCGGTCTGCATCGCCGTCGACGCATAATTAGGAGCATCAAATTCCATTTTGAGCATTATAAATTGATCACAATTAATTTCTAGGACACTGTGAGAATATATATATGTTTTCACTCCGTGCCTGAATGTTTATGTCACTTATGTATGTATCTAATGCATTTGTTATGATTTATGTATATTATACACTTTGTTTCACCTTGTCCCACTTGTTTGCACCAAAAAATGTGTGTATGACCTGTTTCTTTGAGATGATACAAAAAACTTTTTGCTTAAAATAAATAATAGAATAACACAATCAGTTTGTGCTATTTACTTTGAATATGTGTTTGGACGGTTTTGTATAAACATTCACTTGTTATCCTGACGGTGAAAGGGATAAAAAAACGTGTGAATTATTTAGCTTTTAAAAGTGTGTTGTGGCAGAACCACTGTTCGTTTCATATAAGAGGTCATAAGCAGAACATCATCACAGCAGTACAAGTTATACGTATAACTGCTGAATTCTTTTCTCTTTAATAAGTACTGCTTTGAAGTGAATTTCTAGGGTTTATTTAAAATTGAAGTCTTGCTACCTTCCTCAGATATAACTTAAATTTAACCTTTGTTTTTTCAGTGAATATCTATATTTTTTAACATAACGTAATATCTTATTATGAAGCATTTGCAGACAAACAGCAGCATTTGGCTGAGCACAGGGAAGAAAGAGCTGCAGGGCCTGGCCTGCCCATGGACTCCCATCACTCATTCTTCCTTTTTGTCTGAATTGTTTTCCCATCCTGCGCTCAATGCCCTACTGGCGGCCAACCGCTTCCCACACAGATGATCCAATAGCAAATAACAGCCTTACATATATGATTGGCAGCATAGTTATACGTTGTAATAAGTCTGATATTCCCACTAGTTTCAGAGTTGTTTCTCTTTCTTTTGGCCACACAACAGTAGGTCTCTTGGTTTCTCATTTACATGAGAAACTGCTGTTTTCAGAATTTTCTCTAGAAAGGGGATGACATAATTGACAGTATCCTAAAAAAATGTGTTTCCATCACATGCCTGCATTTGTGGTATGTGATGGACACTCTGGTGCACAGCATTCTGCAAGCAAATATGGGGGAAAATTGGATGAGCGCCATTAAGGGCTTTGTGAAATGCTGTAAGAGCAAGGCCTGTAGATACTTTACTGATGCAAAAAGATATAAAACCATATGGGGACAATGAAAACAGATATGTAAGATATCACTGACTATTTTGCCTATGTGTTGCTGTGTCACTGTAACTTACGATATGCGCCCAGCAACATTTTCCAACAAAGAAGAGAGTGTTTGAATATATTAGGACCATCAAGAAGAAAGACAGTACAACACGTTGCTAAAAAATATAACTCCTATTGCTATATGTCATTGTATTTGGTATAGACAGACCTGCAACACCAAGAAGAGATGGATACAGAGTGAGACAACTCAAAATCTTGGAATCCTGATACATCATAGAACGTGGAACTAAATTTCCAATTGGTCTCAATATCAAGAAGAACCTACTGTACTTTAGGGTGAGAGGCATCTTATATACTTCACTATGTTTTACAATCCCATCATGAGTCTATGGTTGTTATTATCTTGAGATGATTAATGGAATCAATCGCATATTTTCTTAAAGGAACCAATGTGATATATTTCATGTGTATTAATCTTGTCTGCATGAGTGAATAATTGGTGCTTTTGACATGTTTCATAGATAGGATGCTAGATTAACTGTAACAGGAATCTTATAGTGATAATGTGACTGTTATAACAGAGCTATACGATTTATAATTGTGTTTAAGGTAACTAGTGCACTGGGGCATGAGGGGTTGTTACACATGTTTTATGAGGATGGTTCATGTACCGAAATGTATATGGGAAAAAGAACATTGCCATGTTATCAAGCAGTATACTATGCCATATTGAACAACCTACGTATGCCAACTAGGTCAAGGGTTGCCACGAGAAATATATGATTATAATTTGTTAGCACAATTAATAATAATTCATTTATGTCTATCACAGTTTATCACTGATGGTGCAATCGTCTGAGAAAGGCACTTGTTGAAAAATGCATAACAATTAAATAAAATCCCCTTTGCATTTACACCCTAGAGTACAAAACTGTGTCTTCTTTTAAGAGCCCCAAGACATAATTTGATGCAGACGGCATCTGTCTGCCAGCTCCGGAGCCATTGCTGTTTGATACCTGAGATGCAGAAATGTCAAGGATACACACATATATATATATATATATATATATATATATATATATATATATATATATATATATATATATTACCTACTGGCGGTCGCCAGTAGGTAGTTATAGTCAGGACCTAGTTTCCATAGGAAACTCATTTTTTGTTTTCTCAATATCTTTGGCGCCGGTTGACGAATCTTCGCGAAATTTTCAAAACTCGTAGCCCGCTCCGGTCAGCTCCTGTCTTGAAAGTTTCGGGGTGATTCAGCAAGCAGGGGCCGAGAAAAAAGGGGAGTCCCAAAACATGTTTTCTCCATGTTAATTCCCATAGGAAACTTTAGACACGGCTACAGCTCGAACTGCTGAATGGAATTACACCAAATTTGGCGAAAAGGTAGCCCTTGTTTCAGAAAGAGACCTTTTTTTTAAATGGAGTAAATCCGTTCAGTAGTTCCTGAGAAATTTAAAAAATAGAGGTCGGAAAATCAATTTCCCATAGGAAACTTTAGACACGGTTACAGCTGAAACTGCTGAACGGAATTACACCAAATTTGGCAAAAAGGTAGTCCTTGGTTCAGAAAGAGCCCTTTTTTTTAAATGGTGTAAATCCATTCAGTAGTTTTTGAGATATTAAAGGAAAAAAATCTTTATATATGTGGGCGGAGCCTAACCCCCAGCACGAGCTTGGTTCTAATTGGCTGTCAACACTCCAAACCAGGAAGTGTTGGCAGCCATCTTAGTGCCTCGGTAACCGAGGCACAAGAAAACAGGGAAAGAAACGTGAAAAAAAAGAAAAGGGGGCAGGGTAGAAACACCCTGACCCCCTAGGCCTGCTCAGGGGGTCCCACAAGGACCACCAGGGCCCAAAAAAGCATTATTTTTTTAAAACAAATCGGCGAGATTCGCGCACCCAGCGTGAATTTCGGCCGAAAATTTTTAAAAAACGAAGCGCGGGCTCCCGCGCTTCATTATTATTTAGCCCCCGGGTGGGCCAAGTCCCGGGGGCATTCAATAATGTAATTGCGGGAGCCAGGGAGGCCCCCGCAGCCCCGGGGACCGCCACCCCCGGGTCTTCTTATTTTTAATATGTGGGGGGCCTCCAAGGCCCCCCCAAGCCCCAGGGACCGCCTCCCCCCAGGGCTTTTATTAATTATAATCGTGGGGGGGCACATGGCCCCCCACTGCCCTGGGGACCGCCACCCCCCGGGGCTTTTACTTTTTTTAAACATAGACCTGTGTGGGGGGGCTTGAGCCCCCCCACATGCCCCGGGGACCGCCACCTCCACGGGGCACTAATATGCAAATGTGGGGGTCCGTTACGGACCCCGAGACCCGGGGACCACCACCTCCCCGGGGCTTTAATCAGATAGGGAGGGGGGCCGCATGGCCCCCCTCCTGGAGCCCGTGATGGCCCTGGGGACCGCCACCCCCCAGGGCCGGATCTTGCAGTGTCCCGGGTGCCCACCCCGGGACACTGCTGTTTGCAATGACAGGGCGGGAGCCGCGCGGCTCCCGCCCTGTCATTGCAAGCTGCTTGCTTCATTGAAGCGAGAGCAGGGAAACCTGCTCTCGCTTCAATGAAGCAAAGCAGGTTGCTTTCCACACGGGGAGCTGCATGTCAGCAGCTCCCCATGTGGAAAAGCAGTGCTGGCTCCTGCAGGATGTGGGGAGCCGGCGGGACCGTGGGGGCATTGGGGCTCCCCCCACAGTCCCCAACAGGTAGGGCCTGCCCCGGGGGATGGGGTCCCCGGGGCCGGAATTGGCCACGGGAGGGGGGCCCACGCGGCCCCCTTCCCGTTCAGATTTTTTTTTTTTTTTTTTAAAAGGGGTCAGGCCCTGGGGGATGGGGTCCCCAGGGCCCAAAAAAAAGAAAAAGAAGGGGGGCCACACAGCCCCCTTCTAAAAAAATAAAAAATTTAAAAAACGCGATCGTGCCGGAGGCCCCGCCCCCTCCCAGCAACACTCTGCAAACGCGCTCTGTGGCGCGTTTTAAGTTGGGGAATTAATTCCCCTTCAATACTAGGGGTGCCTGGGGGCCAACTAGCCCACCAGGTACCTCCAGTAAGCGCCTCAGGGCTGCGTTGCAGAGAGGTGGTCCAGGCCACGCCCCTTTTTACACCTCTCTGCAACGCAGCTCTGTGGCGCTTACTGGAGGTACCTGGTGGGCTAGTTGGACCCCAGGGAGCCTCAGGATTGAAGGGGACTTTATCCCCCAACTTAAAACGCGCCACGGGGTGCATTTACATAGTGGTGAAGGGAGGGGGCGGGGCCTGAGGTGATATGTGTGCAAACACGCCCTGTGGCGCATTTTAAGTTGGGGAATTAATTCCCCTTCAATCCTGAGGGCCCCTGGGGGCCAACTAGCCCACCAGGTACCTCCAATAAGCGCCACAGGCCTGCGTTGCAGAGTGGTGGTCCAGGCCACGCCCCTTTTTACACCTCTCTGCAACGCAGCTCTGTGGCGCTTACTGGAGGTACCTCGTGGGCTAGTTGGACCCCAGGGATCCTCAGGATTCAAGGGGACTTTATCCCCCAACTTAAAACGCGCCACAGGGCGCGTTTGCACAGTGGTGAAGGGAGGGGGTGGGACCTGAGGTGACATGTGTGCAAACACACCCTGTGGCGCGTTTTAAGTTGGGGAATTAATTCCCCTTCAATCCTGAGGGTCCCTGGGGGCCAACTAGCCCACCAGGTACCTCCAGTAAGCGCCACAGGGCTGCGTTGCAGAGAGGTGGTCCAGGCCACGCCCCTTTTACACCTCTCTGCAATGCAGCTCTGTGGCGCTTACTGGGGGTACCTGGTGGGCTAGTTGGACCCCAGGGACCCTCAGGATTCAAGGGGACTTTATCCCGCAACTTAAAACGTGCCACGGGGCGTGTTTGCACAGTGGTGAAGGGAGGGGGCGGGGCCTGAGGTGACATGAGTGCAAACACGCCCTGTGGCGCCTTTTAAGTTGGGGAATTAATTCCCTTTCAATCCTGGGAGCCAACTAGCCCACCAGGTGCTTCCAGTAAGCGCCACTGTGCTGCGTTGCAGAGAGGTGGTCCAGGTCACACCCCTTTTTACACCTCTCTGCAATGCAGCTCTGTGGTGCTTACTGGAGGTACCTGGTAAGCTAGTTGGACCCCAGGGACCCTCAGGATTCAAGGGGACTTAATCCCCCAACTTACAACGCGCCAGGGGGCACGTTTGCAGAGTGGTGGAGAAAGGGGGCATGGCCTTTGTCTACCTCTCACCAATCCCACTGCGTGGGGCTTACTGGAGGTAAAAGGTAGGCTAGTTGGCCCCTAAAGGACCCCTAGCAGTGAAAGGGACTTCAATCCCCATCCAAGAGCGCGCCAGGGAGCGCGTTTGTAGAGTGGTGGGCAAAGTGGGCGTGGCCTGGTACGAGTACTTACCAGTGCTGCTGTGTGGGACTGACTGGAGGTAATAGTTTGGGAAGTTGGCCCCCAAGGATGTCCTTGGGGGCCAACTACCCTCTTGTTAACTCCAGTAAGTCCCACACAGTGGGATTGCTAAGACGTCTTCGGAGGCCATGGCCCCCTTTCTCTACCACTGTGCAAACGTGCCTCGTGGCAGACTACGGGATGGGGGATGAAGTCCAATTTTGTCCTGAGGGAGTTTGGGGGCCAAGAATCCCTCCTGGTACCTCCTGTAAGTCCTACGCAGCGGAATTCCTGAGCGTTGGTTGGACGCCCAGCACCCTTTCTCCACCACTCTGCAAACACGACTACTAGTTAAAGTAGCATATTTCTGCACCTCTGACTTAGAGGTAGTTTTAATCCCCCTGCCCTATTATGTACTAGGGCCTTATAGAGGAGGTCATGCTAATCACAGGGGTACCCCAACGCATAGTGTTCCCTAGTGTATGTAGGTGTTTTCACTGTATTCTAAGTGTCTTTTAGCATAGCACTGGCTCTAGGCCTGGTTAGTCAGACTCAGTTACCACCAGTACCCGTCTGAAAAAGTTGTGGGCACAGGATGATTTTGCAACAAGGCCCCTTTCTGCTCCTCTGTTGGTTCTTTCTGCACATGTCTTGCTTCTTCCTGCACTTTTCTTCGTCTTTGTGGACTTCTGTTGCTTCTTTCTGCATTTCTTTTGCTTCTTTCTGTGCGTTTTTTCTTCTTTCTTCACATGTCCTACCTCTGTAGGCATAGTTAGAAACTAGCATTTAAAAAGCTTTGAAATTCACTTAAAAAACCATAGGTTTCAGGCACGTTATAGTTAGAAATTAGCATTTAAAAAACCTTTGAAATACACTGAAAAAACCATAGGTTTCAGGCATGTTATAGTTAGAAATTAGCATTTAAAAAACCTTTGAAATTCACTGAAAAAACCATAGGTTTCAGGCACGTTATAGTTAGAAATTAGCATTTAAAAAACCTTAGAAATTCACTGAAAAAACCATAGGTTTCAGGGGCGTTATAGTTAGTTGGACATTTCACTCGTACAAAACCAGAGAAATTCCCCGTTATAGTTAGTTCAGCTAACTATAACTCGCGCCCCATAATGCACTGCTGATGAAGTCACATATTTCATCACTCATGACATGGTCAGTGACATCACTGATGACATCACTCATGACATCTCAAATGACATCACTGATGACATCACTGATGACATCATCAATGTGATAATTTGATGCCTCTTCTCACACCCTAATATAACTTTTGATACACCCACTCTAAATTACAGACTGCCATTCTCAAAACCATAGACACTCCAACACCAATAACTACATACACACTCACTGATTCTTAGGTCTACACACACATCCACTCACTCACCCGTACAGTCACTCATACTTACGGTCACTCAGTACAGGACTATCATATGCACTCATACACCTATATAGACACTCACACACCGCCACTCATCCATAGAGGTACTCACACACCTACTCAGTCATGCAAATAATTAATCACACTGCCATTTACTCACCTATACAGTTATACACACACCAGCTCACTTACTCATACAAATACTAGCACATTCTTACGCTCTTATACAATCACTGATACAAGCACACACTCATCCATACAGCCACTCTCACAATCACACACTCTCACTTATAGCCATTTATATACTCCAACACACATATATACTGCCTTTCACATATGTAGTTACTCACACATGTACCACTGAGATATACATTCAATCACCAACACACCCATACACACACTCACCCACCCATACAGTCCATCACAGATGCACTCTTGAAACCATGCACCCAGTGAATCACCCACTCACACATCTATGCACAGAGTCACACACACCCCACCCACACAAACACTCAGACACCCATACAGATACTCAGACAACCAATCAATAACTCATGTAGACACTCATGGAGCTATTCACAAACCTATGCAGCCGCTTACACACCAACAGACAGACAGATACAGACATTCACACAGTTTAGTCACTAACCCATGCATTCAGTAAGATACGTTTAATCACTCACTTATAGAGTCAGTCACGCACCTCCTAAATCATCCATTCAGACACTTATACACCCACTCATTCTTCAATACGCCTTTCCCTATATATATCAAACATATTTAAACTTTACAGAAACACACAGTCACTGGATGATGTCATCAGTGATGTCATTTGAGATGTCATCAGTGATGTCATCAGTGATGTCACTGACCATGTCATGAGTGATGTAATATGTGACGTCATCAGCAGTGCATTGCGGGGGCGCGAGTTATAGTTAGCTGAACTAACTATAACGGGGGAATTTCTCTGGTTTTGTACGAGTGAAATGTCCAACTAACTATAATGCCCCTGAAACAGTGTCCCGGGGGTAGGCACCCCGGGACACTGCAGGAGCCGGCCCTGGGGGGTGGCGGTCCCCAGGGCCATCAAGGGCTCCAGGAGGGGGGCCGCGCGGCCCCCCTCCCTCCATTGGCAAAGCCCCGGGGAGGTGGTGGTCCCCGGGGCTCGGGGGTCCGTAACAGACCCCCATATTGAAATATTTACTGCCCCGGGGAGGTGGCGGTCCCCGGGGCGTGTGGGGGGGCTCGAGCCCCCCCCCACACAGGTCATTTTATTTTTTTTAAAAAGAAGCCCCGGGGGTGGCGGTCCCAGGTGCTGCGGGAGGGCCGAGAGCCCTCCTGCACCATTATTTTTTTAAAGCCCCGGGGGGTGGTGGTCCCCGGGGCTTGGGGGGGCCTTAGAGGCCCCCCTTATTATTTTTATAAACCCCCGCATGCCCCCGGGAGACCGCGCTTCGTTTTTTGTTTTTTTCGGCGGGATCCGCGCACCCTAAGCGCATCCCGCCGATTTAAAAAAAAAAAAAAGGCTTTTTTCTGCCCAGGGGGTCCTTGTGGGACCCCCTGAGCAGACCTAGGGGGTCAGGGTGTTTCTACCCTGCCCCCTTTGTGCGTTTTGCGCACTTGTTTCTGTGCCTCGGTTCTACCGAGGCATAAAATGGCTGCCAACACTTCCTGATTTGGAGTGTTGAGAGCCACTTGACAGCCAATTAGCATGCAGCTCGTGATCGGGAGGGTACGCGGATCCGACGCGGCCATAGATATATATGTGATTTTACTTGTGATTTTCTCAGGAACTACTGAACGGATTTACACCATTTAAGCAAAAGGCACGAGTCTGAACCAAGGGCTACCTCTTTGCCAAATTTGGTGTAATTCCGTTCAGCAGTTCGGGCTGTAGCCGCGATGAACGGTTCCTATGGAAAAATGAATGGGGAAAACACGTTTTGGGACCCCCCTTTATTCTCGGCCCCCGCTTGACGAATCACCCCGAGACTTTCAGGATAGGAGCGGACCGGAGCGCCCCAACAAGTTGGAAAATTTCGCGAAGATTCATCAACCGGCGCCAACTTTATTTCAAATAGAATGTTGCGGATTTCCTATGGAAAATAGGTCCTAACTATAACTATCTACTGGCGACCGCCAGTAGATAATATATACATATATATATATATATATCGCACAGCAAAGGATCTTGTGGAAAAAGAATCCAGGCGAGCCCACTCGGTCGATCAAAGCAGTTTATTTTCTATGACAGACAAGGACGACGCGTTTCGACCACGTCCGTGGTCTTGGTCGAAATATATATATATGTTCCCAAGTTTAGGTGGAAGGCTAAGCCTGCCACCTAAACTTGGGAACTACCCAGAGTTCTCTGCTTCTTTTTTGCATAATTTATGCGTCACTCTATGCCTGCAAGGGTATTGTTTTGATATATATATATATATATATATATATATATACATATATATATATATATATATATATATATATTTCTTTTTTCACTGAATAAATCCAAAGGGTGAAGGGACGTTAGGCTCAGATTTCACTTGTACAAAACCATTGAAATTCGGCAGTTATAGTCACCTGAGCTAACTATAACTTACGCCCCTGCAATGCACTGCTTATCACCTCACATATTACATCACTCATGACATGGACAAGACATCACTGATGACATCTCAAATGACATCACTGATGACACAAAAGGATTTGGAACACAACTACAGCCAGAATTGCTGGATGGAATTACACCAAATTTGGCAGAAAGGTAGCTCTTGATCCAGAAAGCACACTTTTTGTTATTTTGAGTAACTTCATTCAGTAGTTTTGGAGATAATAAAAAAAATCCAAATTTGTACATCTAGGTGCACAAATAATTCAGGAATACTTGTGCAGAGATCTGATTGGCTGCCAATATTTCAACCAGGAAGTGTTGGTAGCCATCTTGGGACTCTGCGTCAACCGAGTCCCCAAAAAATAGTTAAAATAAAGAAAAGGGAACATGGTTGGAATACCATGACCCCCTAGCCCTGGTGCTGGGGCCCCTCCGGATCCCCACCAGAGCAAAAAAGCAGTTTTGTTTTTACATTTTGCCATGAAATCCAAACATTTGTGAATTTGCAGATTTTTTTTCCAAAAAGCAAGCGTGGTCTCCCGCTTGTTTAAACATGGGCCCCAGTTCAATTAGTGCACAGTGGTGTGGACAAAGCCTCGCTATCCATAGGATACCCCATCATCCACAGGACTATTCCAGAATGGAAGATATGGGAATGAGCTACTGGTTGGTAAGTACATCTGAAGTACATGACACACCTAATAACAGTAAATAATCAATGATAAATGAAAATATATCTGTGTGCGCTACGTTAGACAGTGCATATGTACGAGGGGTGGACCTCATACTTGCACCGTTAAAATGCGCACATGTGCAATGCAAACCTGCAAGTCACACATATCAAGACATGTTAAGCCACTGCATGTGTCTATCAATAGTGGGAAGAGCCTGAGCAATGCAACGCTTGAACGAATGCCATATTGCAATAATGTGTGCAAGGAAGGGCTGCCATGGCTGTTGTCTGTGTGTCCAAATGTACCATGTACCTGATGTACTCACCACATTACACTTCCGATAGGAAGAAAACAATTCAAAGGCTCTGTTATCAGTAGGTAGTGCAGCAAGGACATCAGTGGCTCAACAGTGCATGTGTGTGAAACAGGTTTGTACTGGTACAGCCTAACTATGGATGAAAACAAACAGTAATTTGTGATCAACATATTGTCACTTACAGTGGCAATGGACGTACAAAACACCTATCATACTAAGTGCACATTGGTGGCGGTCCCACCACCATCGTAATAAAGATTCCCGCTGCCACATTAGGATGGCGGGCAGATGGGTGACAGTCGGAGAGACCAACCACCATGGATCCGACTGGCTCAAGGAGCCCGTCAGACCATCGGAGGGAACTTCAATCCCTCCAATGGTGGAGGTGCCTGCCAGGCACCGCCATAGGATTATGATTTCCCTCCCCGCCGGCCGTTTTATGGCAGTTTACCCACCATGAAAAGGCTGGCAGAAAGGGACATTGGGGGCCTGTAGTGGGCCCCCCTTCCCTCCTGGCCCTCAGCTTTGGGTTTGGGGGGCACCTATGGTGTCCCCCTACATATCCCTGTGCCATGTGCCTGCCACATAGAGCATGGATATGTGTAATATCTATTTTTTGTACTGCTGCGAGTGCTGCAGCCCGCAGCACCCGCCACAATACAAAACATAGACATTGTGACTGCCTTGGTGGCGGTTGCATCCTAATGCCTATGGCGGGACCGGCGACAGCCAGTCGGGCGGTCCCATTTACGGAAAGGATGGCGGTCGGACAAAAGCCCTACCGCCATCATAATAAGGCCCAAAGCCACAGCCCAAACGTGTTTGGCCTACTGTGGCACTGTCAAAAGTAGAAGGCCATGCACATGTTTCAATCTGACCCAGAGAACAGGAATAGACATGTGGAATTAATTGTGCTAATCTTAATGTAACCAATTGCATACAATAGTGGTAGAAATGTGTAAGAGTCATTCAGTACACATAACACACATGTACTTGAATGTGGGTTGATCAATCACCATGAGTATTGAGTGAATTTTCTCCCTTTGTCTTTTCAGCTGACCAAGGATATGGTCTGCAGTCATGGGTCATGACCCCGCTTGCACGTCCCCAGACAGAGGCAGAGCGCACCTACAACAATGCACTGAGCAAGACCAGGAGTTTTGTGGAGCAGACTTTTGGGCTACTGAAGACTGGCTTCTTCTGTTTGGACATGTCCGGGGGTAATTGCTACAATCCCCCCTATGGTTTGCAAAATTATCCTGGTCTGTTGTGTATTGCACAGCATCTTTGTGCGGACCACTGCCATAAGGAGCAGGAAGCAGCAGATGAGGATGACTGTGAAGATGAGGACAGAGGGAAAATGTAGGCACAATTGCTGGGACTTGGCGAAGGAACGCCATTGTGCTGAACTTTTTAAGTGAAGCCTGAATCATTTTGATGGCCATAAATCCAACTTTTATTTTAAAGAGTGTTAAAAATGTAAATAAATAAAAGAACATTTACTCTGTGTAAGCACTTTCATTTAACAGTCACTGTAAACATCAGTGCACTCACATCTCACCTAATGTATTTGGCCCATCACAAAGGTCTGTAGATAGGTGTTATTCTCATCCCAGGACACCATCATGTGGTCCAAAACAGGTGTGCATATCAACAACAGGTGCCAAATGCATGTCTGAGTGGAAAACTTACACCAAACAAAGGTAGCAATGTGGAACAGTGTGCACATGTCCTGAGTATATGTGGTGCAACTGTGTACTGACTGTCAGACATCCTACCACAATCCAAAGGGAGTGTAAATGTAAACAGTGTGCAATGATTGAGTGTGTGAGTTGTAAGTCATTGCATTTTCCACTGCTTTTCACTCGTGGAGGCCAGTATAGTGACCTTATTGTTCTATGACTGTGAACAGAGGCCAATGTGATGTGCATGTGCACACAGTGCTGCCCAGTTGGTCTACCTATGCTACACAAATGTTTGCAAGCACATAGCAATATTAGTGTGGCATCTCACCTAACACATATACATGTGGAGTCCTATCCTGTGCCAGTGCTGGACTGGCTACCTAACCACAATGCAGCCACAGTTGACACACTAGGTGAGGATGCAACTGTTACATGCAGGAATGGATATGATAGTGTAGCTCTGTCTTACTATGAAACAAACAATGCTGTGACTCCTACAGCTCCATCTATGTGTGCAAATTTGTTCAGGACACAAAGCAAATCTAATATCCAAATGCAAGTCAAGGTATAACTACATGTGATGTCACTCCTGGCAAGGTAGCATGCACTAAAGCATCCAAGGTCAGAGTGGCGTAAACTGTCAATAAATGCACATATGACCATCTGGTGTGAATGCTTACCCACATTCTAGGTTACACAAGCCCTCTCTTTTGTCGAATAATGTGATGCATAGAAATGCTAAACATATTCCTACTTGGAGGTCATCACACTTGCTAGCCCTACTCGAGCATGCCTTGTGAAGAACAAGATATTGGCTAACCGTTTTGGCTGACGCTTATCTGCAGGCGTAATGTGCAGGTGTCACACATTTAGTGCCTGACACCAAACCCAGAAGGCAGATGTGTGTGTACCCCTATATCATATGGTGTTCATTGGGTATGATAGTCTCCTATATGATATCATGCACATATGAACAGGTGAACTATTGGTTTAGCAACATACCTTTCACAGCTATACAGCCAATCTGTGAGCTGGATGCCACATACACCGTAAACAGGCTGAAGTAGCCAGTATAGGTCATTTCCTGAGTGTGTATTGCATCCATAACACATCCTTTGTCAGTAATGCAGATAGATAGCATGATGTTCAAGTATGGGCATAATCTTGTATGACAATGTGTATATCATTTGCATAGGAGTGCAATATCTGTGAACAATAAATGCCGACTAAGCAGATTCCTACAGAAAGGCAAGCATAATACAAACTGCAATACATATTGATTTTGTCGAGATATGCACATTAGACAATATGTCTGTGTATTTCACAGCAATATATTGCCTGTCCTAGTGTCTGTACCATGAACGCTAGGAGCCACACATATGCACACTGTTAACATTCACATGCAACACTTTCCAAGTCTACAAGCATGTCAGCAAAGATAAATTGAGCAAGAAAAGTGATCCCTGGGAGCATTTTCCTGCATTGCACCAATCAATACACTATACCACACACAAAGGGCTCGTTGCGCCAATGAAAACACACGCATTGGCCCATTGTGTGATGGATTGTATCTGGAGCATCGGTCGGAACCATGCATCAACGTCAAAGCGTCAAAAACAATGCATTCTGCATTGTTATGTGTTGTGTGTAACTCGTGCATTGGCTATTTCCCTAGCGATGCGTCGTAAAAAACGAATCTTTAGTTGGAAACATGATGCTTTAGTAGGAAACATGGTGCATCCACCAGGAAAAGATGCAAATGCTCAGCCATGCTGCAAACCAGGAAGTGTATAGTTCTTTTCATTTACACTTACAGTCTTTTTGTCTGTGCTGGCTGTTGGAGGTGTTTGGAGTGTGCTGTTTTTTGGTCTTGTTGGTGTCTCTACTGTCCCTGTTCTGTAGGTAAACTGTTACTTGTGTATTGTAATAGTATTTTGTATTGTTTAGTGCACTGTATTGTCAGGTGTTTCTCCGTTTAGGGGCTGGAAACCTTTGGGGTAGAGGAGAGGGTTATTTTTTGTGGCGTTTGAATTTAGGGTGGGTAGTTTGGGTAAGGAGATGTTGGGCAGGGGCAAAGCCAAGAATCTGTCAGAGGAGGAGTTTGGTGGCCTGCTCTGGCTGTTGGTGCACTACCTTCCGAACATGATTGGCAGTGGAGGTAGGGTGAGCCAAGGCTACCCGACATGAGAGAGGCGGAAGCGTTGAGACAAGGTGCAATTCCACTTGAGTCGTGGTTTCAACATCGAGTATAACAACCACCAACTTAAGCACCGATGGGCAGATGTGGTCAGCTGGGAGGCAGATCTCCTAGGTCACCTGGGTATTGAAGTTAGTGGGAATATCAGTAAGTTTGTATTTTCCATGAGCGTGTAGCTGTGTGTCTTTAGCAAACATCCTTAATTGCTTTTTCAACAAGAAGGCCAAGATATGTACTTGGGTTAGTATGCCATGATACGACCTTACTCAGTTAAATAAACAGAACATGCTACAGGGGCCTGTTCACAGTGGCATTACAATATCCAAAACAGACCATGCAGTGCAGGGGAGGCCCATAGGTGCTGCGAGACCAATCTAGCGCTGTGTAGGGTGTATTTTCACCCGGCCTGCTAGGTCATTACTGACTTCAAACTGTGGGGGCCACCCAGCATGTATGCTGCAGGGGTGCGCATTCACATGTTTTTCAGGCCACAGGTTGGACAAGGTGTTTGCTTTTCCCCCAAAATTGTTACACATACATGTATATTACGAAAATTGGTCATAATTCCTTTATGAACCTGTACAGGGCTTGAATGATCATTGTCCATTTACAGTGCACTGGTTACATGTATGGAGTGAAGTGAAGAAGACAAACAAGCATGGCTACTGTCTGATGTGTGTAGCATTGTTCAGAAGACAT
Organism: Calotriton arnoldi; assembly: GCA_963921515.1. Classification (NCBI taxonomy): domain Eukaryota; kingdom Metazoa; phylum Chordata; class Amphibia; order Caudata; family Salamandridae; genus Calotriton; species Calotriton arnoldi. The sequence goes on along the minus strand of CAWUFW010008778.1, from coordinate 756,359 downwards.
AATTGACTTGTGAAGGCCGCAGCAATATCATACTATGCAGAGTGTGGACAGTCAAATTAGACTGTTAACATAGCCATCAAGGTCAGGCACCATTGCACCATGTAGCAAGCTAGGCTGGTCTTGTACCTTGTCAGGCACCTACTTGGTATGATCTGAACACTATAAAGATGGAGCGAAGTAACACTCCTTTCCAGACGCACAGCTTGAGCCATTATTTAGGACAATTATAACACGCTTTGATCCACGTTCAATAAGCTTTATTCCATGTACTCCAATCTTTCGTTTCTCATTTCTTTTATCTTGTCACATGTGAGGTCCTTATGTACTTCAACGTTTCTACTGCGACAGATATGCCTATCCAGGCCTTTTTCTGCAACATGCAGCATACATAAATATTCCTCAGTCAGTAGATCTTTGATACCCAATGCATTTCGGACTATTCTGAGTCCTTCGTCAGGGGTCACTACAAGTTTAAAACAATACCATTAGATTGAATGTTCAGGACTGTGTGCTTTCACATTGAAAATACATTCAAAATACATAAGCATTCATGCCATGTTTTGCAACTACCCCATAATCAGCGTTTTTCCCTCTATGCGCAAACCTGCACACTAAAATTGTATGCCCAAACAAGCCTCTTCCAACCGGCATAGCCATCCCCGTTTTTGCCTCCACATTCTCGTGTGGAACCACTAGTAAATGTTTCCCATCCCCTCGTGTTCAATATTACTCCATGTTAACCTATGCCCATAATAAACATGACATCCAGATTCTCCCATACCTTAATCGTCTGTTTCAATGTAATTGGTTCCCAATGTTTTCCTCTCCTTTCGCAGTAGAAACGTTGAAGTACATAAGGACCTCACATGTGACAAGATAAAAGAAATGAGAAACGAAAGATTGGAGTACATGGAATAAAGCTTATTGAACGTGGATCAAAGCGTGTTATAATTGTCCTAAATAATGGCTCAAGCTGTGCGTCTGGAAAGGAGTGTTACTTCGCTCCCTCTTTATTGTGTTTATATAGCCTGCGATACTAGGGCAGATCGCGCCTCCAGGCTGCACGCTGAAGTGAAAGAACAACAAAATAATTTCAAGAGAGAAATGTTTGAAAAAACTGGTGTGCACTTGACCACTTTTTCTGTGACAAGTATCAATTGACTGCCCTGCCGGCAAGTTGCACCCACAGGATTATCAGCGAAATAGGATCAACTTCAATTCTGTCACATGTGACCTCAGGAGGACAAGTTTACAAATTGTTTATAGATACACAGAGGATTTTATATTTGGACTATATAAATATATCGAGGGCGAGCACATGTGCATTGGGAACAGTGTAAAATATTGTTAGAGATATTGTTCATGTTTGAAGCAAGAAATGCATGCTCAGAATCGGCGTTCGAGATAACAAATGCGGGAGGGCGGGGTATTGCAGTATGCTGCTTGAGGAGTTTCTGCCAACAGAGAGTCAATGGTTAAACAACAAGTTGGGGGTAAGGAGGTGCTTGAAGCAGTGGGTTATGGGTTTCGTAGTTTTGATGGTTTGTATTTGAATAAGCTTGGTTCGATATGATTGGACGACATAAGGGGCGGGGCCACGGTGAACTAGCGATAAGGGAGACGGCAGGAGTGAGGGGAAAATTGCTTGTACGGAAGGAGAGGAAAACATTGGGAACCGATTACATTGAAACAGACGATTAAGGTATGGGAGAATCTGGATGTCATGTTTATTATGGGCATAGGTTAACATGGAGTAATATTGAACACGAGGGGATGGGAAACATTTACTGGTGGTTCCACACGAGAATGTGGAGGCAAAAACGGGGATGGCTATGCCGGTTGGAAGAGGCTTGTTTGGGCATACAATTTTAGTGTGCAGGTTTGCGCATAGAGGGAAAAACGCTGATTATGGGGTAGTTGCAAAACATGGCATGAATGCTTATGCATTTTGAATGTATTTTCAATGTGAAAGCACACAGTCCTGAACATTCAATCTAATGGTATTGTTTTAAACTTGTAGTGACCCCTGACGAAGGACTCAGAATAGTCCGAAATGCATTGGGTATCAAAGATCTACTGACTGAGGAATATTTATGTATGCTGCATGTTGCAGAAAAAGGCCTGGATAGGCATATCTGTCGCAGTAGAAACGTTGAAGTACATAAGGACCTCACATGTGACATAAAAGAAATGAAAAACGAAAGATTGGAGTACATGGAATAAAGCTTATTGAACGTGGATCAAAGCGTGTTATAATTGTCCTAAATAATGGCTCAAGCTGTGCGTCTGGAAAGGAGTGTTTCTTCGCTCCATCTTTATTGTGTTATATAGCCTGCGATACTAGGGCAGATCGCGCCTCCAGGCTGCACGCTGAAGTGAAAGAACAACAAAATAATTTCAAGAGAGAAATGTTTGAAAAAACTGGTGTGCACTTGACCACTTTTTCTGTGACATGATCTGAACACTGCCACATGTCATACATTTGTCCATCATTAGGGCATTCCAACGTTGCCTTATGCTACATGTCCAGCATACAGACAATACCAGGATTTGTTAAGTCAATGTACTATGCTTCATATGTACATAGTGTACATGTTCAGTATTCACAGAGCAATGTACCATGTTTTTGTCTTGTAGGTGGACCTTACCCATACACCCGAGGTGAGGTGGACAGCTTCAGAGATCCCAATGCAACCAGTGAGTGTCACCTGAATGTTTCTGTGCTCTGTAAGGATTGTGCGTGTTCTCATATATTGGTTGCAGTGAGATATGCAAGGGGTATCATCAGTCAGCAGAAACAAGCTTTACCTTACATATAGATTCACAACAGAAGTAGGGCAAAGTTGCATGGGCAATTAATAGGGGCAGATTGCAATGTGAATTCATTTGCAATGTGTGCAGGCCCACATTATGCCGTGCTAATGTTGTGCCAGCTATGGTGTGGATGCTTATGGCACATGTATCATCTCCGGACCCAAAACCAACAGCTGATAAGTTCAAATGTCTCTTACCTATACAATGGACAGAAAGTGACAACATGTTACCCAAAATATGTGACAGAAATGTTGCATGGGATAGGCTGTGATTTTCCTGACACAGTATGTTTAGCCAAGTCAAAATTTGAGCAGGACACCGTTGTGGTTGGGTGTAACACATATCCCAGACTATATTACTAATTGTCAACAGCACATTTAATGTTGACATGTGCACAGTGGACATATTTTCCAATTTAATTGTATTCCTATTGTGTTTTCACATCATACCATGCCCATGCCTGCGGAATACGTTCCGCCACCCTTCCAAAATTGGTACAGTCTAAATGATTGAAGTGACGTCAGACATTCATGCCACTCAGACAGCAAATTGTTTTGGAATCCATAAATGTACCTCTAGTTCAGGGTCTAGCCAAAGTTTGGACTCCAATGGACTTAAGTGAGGTTGTATAATGGAACCCCGCAGGCATTTACCCTGCACACCTTTACAGCGCAGTCTCTACCACGCTTGCAACATTACCATGCATTACTTTAGCACGCAACTTGTTGCAACAACTTGCTTTAGGGGGCACTGGACTCTGGAATAGGTTAAGTTACTATTCCAACTCCAGTCTATGGAACAGTAGGGATGGTGTTGCACCTAAAAATCCAACAACAATCCAACAAAGCGCCCCCTACAGCAAGTTGTTGTAATCACTTGCTTGGTAATGTAATATGTGATAACGTCGCATGCGGGGTACTAACTTTGTTGTAAAGGCTGGTCATTGTAAAGACTCTGGGGTAAAGGAAGTTTCTCCTTGGGTGACCATGTGAGCAGGCTCGGCATACAGAAACATGATTCAATCCCAGTATAGATGCTGCACATGTATTTGTAAGGTGGCATCATTGAAATGTGTCATTCATGGTAGCAAAACAAGTGGACAAGATATATACCCATCTGTTGCTGTGAGTGTGTAAGTCCATTGCACATACCATTGACTTATTTGGGTTCACCCCTTAGCCCACATTTATCATGATATGTGGCAACTGTCATCGTGCATCATGGGTACCTGTGCATCCCTCAGAGCACTGCATATCGGAGACATGTGAGATGGTGTGACAGGTGATCAATTGGCAAAATGCCATGATGATATAAAGGATGTTGCCACGACATTCTATGTGAACTTAGAACTGACAGGATAAACTTCAATCTGCCTGTCTGATGCACATTGACAGTGCAGGCGTCCACCTGGTAATGCATGGTCAATTTTGTGTGGACAGAAAGCACAGGACAGGGCAAGCACCAGGCAGGAAGTAGAGGAGTCTCATGGTGGTGATCCAGGGGCAGTCCCGGGGCATTCCTCATCACAGGTGGCAGTGCCACCACAGGCTGTCCCCACTACCCCAGGGCAACAGTCAGACTATGAAAAGCAGTCCCTGAAAGACAATGCTGACATTATGTTGAGGGTGGCTTGCATTGAACTGCAAGTGGCCTCACTCATTCAAATGTTGCAACAGTCAGTGGACAGGATCGCTGAACAACTATTGGCCTCCCCCCTACTTTTTGCCCCGCTTCAGTTTATATTTGTTATTTTTAGTGATAAGTATTTAAGCATAGGTTAGGATAGGTTTTAGCATAGGGATAGGTTAGGATAGTTTTAGCGATTTTATAGATTTTAATATTTATCTGTCGCTAGGTGGGGATATGGTTAGATAGGTTATTGAGCGGATGGAGGGTTTAGGTTTAGATTATGTATAAAAAATAAAAAAAATATATTGTTTACAAAAAATGCAAAACAATTTATATTTGTTTAGGTTTTAGTGTTTAAGAAGTTTGCATATAGGTGTAGTTTATGTTTGTCTCATGTGCAAATGTCTATTAGAGGGCAAGGGGTTGATGTTTAACATGTCTGTTGTGGTATGTGTGTAGAGTAGGATAAGTTAAGGTTCGGTAGGTTAGGTTAGTTTTAAGTTAGGGTTGTGTAGGTAATTTAGTATAAGTTATTTTAGGCATAGTTTAAATAGGATTAGTAAGAGTAGTTCAGTTACTTTTAGATTTTAAGAATTGTATGGTGTCTTAAATACATTTTCTTTTTCACTTTCACAACTGCTTACTTATTAACTGTGTGGCTGCTGTCATATCTGCTTAGGTTGGGTTAAGCGCATGCTGTAGGATTTCCTGTCAGTGTTTTTATACATGTGTAACTAACTAGATGTAGCACCTAAGGAGTAGATCATGTCAACCTTGCAATGGAATCTCTTAAGGGATCTTCAAACGTGGTTGTGCACTGTAAGTGGCACTTTTTCCGTGAATGGACACACAGTCCAAAACAGGTATTCACCTTCTGTTGCACTGTGTGTGTAAGTGATGCTATATGTTTTGTATGGATGATTATGTCAAACTATTGTGACTAATCAAGGATGGGTTGGGTCACACACTGATGCCAGCCACTTACAAACTCTCCCTTGCACCATTTGATTGTTGCATCACTGTTATTTGCTGGCTAGGGCTAGAATGCATGGAAGTATCCCCCACCTAAGCAGAAACTTCATTCAGTCTTCCCATTGACTGATTGCTAATTGTCGCACTTCATGCATGTGACCTTGGGTAACTATTTGCTAGTTTAGATGCACATAGGGATCACATAAACTATTCCCCTTGGCCTGTGGAGATTTTCCTATGCGTCTATGAAACACAATTCCCTTTATATGGTAGGTTGTGTCTTTCGGGTCAGCACATCCACCATGGTCTACTTAGTCCAATTATGAACAGCCATACAACACGCTGGTTCCGCTAAGAGATTTTATTGACTCATGGAGCAAGGAGCAAGTGGCAGTTCTTGTGGCAAAAAAAACCAACATAGTTTGTGAGCCATTGTATGTCTAGACAGAGTCCACGGGTGATACATGTCATGAGACATTTGGAGGAGAGGAGTGTTCCAGTGAGGAGGAGGAGGACCAAATTGCCATTAGGGAAGATAGACCACATCGACAGTCCACAAATGGGCGAGATCAACAGGTGGGAAAGAAAACAGAGGACAGTCCCAGTTGAGAAGTACACTGGCATGGTCATAAGCACAGGTCAAAAGAGCAACTGGTCACGTGGCACAGACAAAGGCTCCCGGGCAGTTTTTCGGTGGAAAGAGATGAAGTTCACATGTTTGTCCTCTGATGTGGGTGGTGCCTCCCATGAGGGGGTGATGTCGGTGCCGGAGGCGATAGAGGCACACACACATCAGGGGCTGAAGTTGTGGATCCCCTGTCTGAAGCAGCGTTTCTCTCCGCTTACAAGTAGGGCAACACAGCACTAAGAAGGGTCTGCTGGTTTGTCAGCACAGCAACAGCCTTGCGGTGTAAGGAACTCATTGTTGCTATTGAAGGAGCCCTGCTTCTGCTCCATGGACTCCAGGATGTTGCAGATCACCCCCAGCTAGTTGACAACCTCACTGGTGTCACTTCGGGAGGGCAGTTGTTTGAGCCTCTGCCTCATGACACCAGCGATGTCAGCCAGGGACTGATTCAAGCCATGGAGTTGAGTGTGGGTGCTTCTTAAAGCCACTGAGGTGTCTTTATTGGGACTGAGTCACCTACGTACTCCCTGTAGGGTGCCCGCCATGGTCTCCATCCCTGCCCACCGCTCATCTACCAGCTCCCATTGTACTCCTACCGCACGACGTTGGAATTCAACTTGGAGTCCTGGGAGTCCAGGGCTGGGGGTGGGCTGGCAGATGGTGTTTGTTAGGTGATAGACGATCCTCTGGAGACCCTGCAATGCTGTCATTTCTTCCTGTGACCAGAGATGGTGTTTAAATGGAGGCCAGGATTTGTCAGAGGGTGTCTTGGTCGGGAGTTGGCAGGCTGTCATTCTCAGCAAGATCCTCATCTAGGACAGGCAACTGGTCAGGAGGTGTTGGTGCATACTATGCAATGAAATACATATATGTTAATAGCGATCTATGTTAGATGTTGACATGAGTAGTCTAGTTGACATTCAAACTTTCTACAAATTCACTTTCAGGTCAACATTGATGCGTAGGACATCTGTTACTCATAGGTATTGAGGCCAAGTTGCACTGTACTTGCCTTTCAGATGGCAGTATCTCTGCATTGTTCACATAACCACTGTGTGACAATGCTGACTTGTCATGACACATATTGCAACACATTTACATAGCTTGCTGGACCTGCCATTCTTGCATGTGTTATATGAAATAAAGTCCACATCTGCCTCGGCGACTTGCTTTCTTTTTCATGATGCCTATATTGATTGTGTTTTGACATATTGACACCACTACTGTGCACATTTCACCTAGTCCCCAGGGTGCGTGCATTCCCTGTGACCAGTACTCAACCCACAGCTCCTATGAAGGTGATGTGGGTTTGATCATGTATTAATTATGATCCTGCAGTCTGCCTTTCACACAGTACACCACGGCACTCTGCCTTGTTGTGCTGTCTTGCATGCACATTGTGCTTTCATGTGGCCAAGGGTTCAGTTTTTCATGATTATCCTGCACTCTTCTACACAGCTTCAAATCTTGCTAAACTGTAGGAATGTGTGAGGGCATGTACTTACCCTGGGTCTCCTATTTGTGTATACTCATGTGATTTAATTTCACACACAGTTAGCTCCATATATGTGGACAGTGGGCACTGTATACCAACTCTGAGTGGATGGGCCCAGTCAAACTAACTTGATTGCTAGCACTGACGCTCATCCCATTTCATCATTGCCAGAGTTGGTTATCTGCAGAGTATCACACATTGTTTAACTCAGGCCCCCTCACTTGTATGTATGCATGCCTCCTCTGACAATCCTCATTTCGGGCCAGGGACTCAACTTACTGCCACCCACTAATGGAACCCAGATCATATTTTGACTTTCATGTGCCGACAACACCAACAATATGCTTAACCATATCCAATGGACTGTCATGGCTGGCTGTTTTTGAGGGCTATGGGTCAAGCTGTACCTCACATGGTAATAGTGCTGGAATTGGTGACGTGTACCTACCCAGGTGTGCCACACAACTTGGCCCATCCACCTCAGCCTCCAACCATCCCTGACTCCTGCCCTTTGTGGTGGCAAATCAGTTCATCCCATACCTTGACAGATCCCTGTTTCACATCCTCTGATTTTGACATATGGGGCATGGTGGAACAATTTGCTTTCAGACTCCCTCCTGCCACGTGCTATATCATCACCCTGGGCCACATCACATGTAGGATGTAGTACCCCAATGGGCTCTTCTCTGTCATCCCTTCCCAGTTGCAACACAAGTGTGACACTGTCAGACACAGCAGTGCATGTGTATTGGTCAGGCTACCTTGCAGTACACATATCCTTTCTCACCTCTTTGCTATGCAGTGTCTCTCCATTCAGATACAGTGGTAGTTCAACACACTCAGCCAGTGCCAACAATGCACTGCACTACCTGGCCCACCAGGGCCACACACCATCTTTTGATTCAACTCACATGGTTCTCTGGTGTACATCACTTGCATTCACCTCCACACCCAGTCTCATTTAGTACATGACAGGAGTTCGGCTAGTCCCTACCATGGCAGCTGACACCATTGTGCTCTCATCCCGCAGGTCGAGACAGCTGCTTGCTATGTAGTTTCATGCAAATTACTATACACGTGGCTCTTTGCCTGTTCCTATTTGTTGACACCTGACCCCCCTCTTAGGTGAGCAGTTTCTCCTCTGAAAAGTCCATTCCATTCCATTGCTTTACAGTCTAGATTTGTGTGTAGAGGTCCATGTAAGAAACAGTGGTCTTATGGTGCAAGGTGGCCTGCATTGTCACAGTCAGGTTGGGCAGGTTTCTAGTGTCCATGCATGATGTGTTGTTCCAGTCCATGTTTTTTTCCTTTGTATTCTGGGACTTTTAGTTCTGCCGCCTAATGTTGTACATTCCACTACAAGTGCCAATATGCAAAGGTGAACCTGGACTGGTACTGCACTTCACACATGGAAGGGATAAACGTGCAGAGCCCGACTGAGCTGTGCAACATGTAACTGGGAAGTGATGTTTAATGGTACATGACCAAGATTCCTGCCTTTGCCCTGCACACAGCGCAGTGGAGCGCTGGGACATAGCTAGTTGCACTGCACAATATGCCCTTTTTACCACATTGCCCCATTGTTGCGACTACCCTTTAGGTCTTGTTGTTTCCTTGTGGCCAGCACTGCCCTGTCCCGGAACTCCTGCCACCAGCTCCTTTGGGATGATAGCTGCCTCCCGATCCTCCAAGGAATCCAGCTCCTCCTGGTGCACCAGGCCTCCTCATCTGGTGTGCATGGCTGCCTTCAGGTTGTTAGCCAGCTTCTCCTTCGTCCTGCTCTTATAGTCATGCCAGCACTTTTTACAGTCAATGACTGTCCTCTACGCTTGTCCCATGTTGTTGATCTTGTCCACTATGGACTGCCAAATGGCCTCTTTCTTCCATAATGGCAATTTTGAGGTGACATAGAGCTGATGTTGTTGCCCTGTTGGCTCAGTGATCAATATGTCATTTTCCTCACTGAAATTGTACTTCCTCTTCCCCTGGGACTCTGTCTGGACATCCTGGCTGGTGCTGGGGTTGTTGGGGTTATTGTCCTGGCTACTGCTCTCTGCTCCCTGTTCTATGGCTGCCTTCTGTGAAGTGTGCCAATTTTGTTTTTCATAAGCGTCATTTTTCATGTTTTTGGCGCTTCACGCACTGAAAAGTGATGCAAAGGTGATTTGCATTGCATTACATCCCCAAACCAGCCTTCCGTCACTTTTGCTCCCGATGCATCAGTTTCCGCTGCGACATCACGCCCACCGAAGCATCACATTTTTTTGATGAAGCTTAGAACTTGCGCCATGGTGCTCCTTACCATAAATACGTTGCATCCATGGGGGCAGATTTACAAGCCCCTTGCGCCACTTTTGCGTCACTTTTCCCATGTTAAAAGTGACGCAAAAGAGGCGCAAGGGGCTTGTAAATATGCCCCATGGTGTTTAAAAATGATGTCGCGAAACGCAAGTCCTTTTGACCCATCACTGCTGCAACACTTGTAAATGAGGACCTACAGTACTGTTTATTGTCTCGGTTACACAGAAATTATCCTCATCAACTTTTACTTCAGCTAGTTTAAAGGTTTGACAGTTTGCAGCACACACTTTTTAATGTTAGAATATGAAATCAGTACTTTAAATGTTCCTATTCAAGTTATAATTTTAACTGTACGATATTCAACTTAACTCTGAGTAATTTTCATTTCTCTGTATACATAAATGTGAGCTCATTATGCAAAGTATGCATATTCTAAAGCGGTATTCAGAGTGGATTGCTTTGTGTTTTCAAGGTCTCCGAAATCATGATATTTTTTTACAGAGCTGCTTTGACCTTTTGTTGTCTTTCCTCGCATTGTGAACTGTTAACTGAAAGTAAAACGGCTGTTGCATATTTTATCACCTTTCTTCAAAAGGAGAAGTTATTACCAGAGCAGCGTAGGGGCAATGAGCAAAAGCAGCAATATCCCATTTCATCAGTCATATGCTGTCACGTGGAGAGGGATAATATAAAATGTGATATAAAGAAACCGTTTTCTTCCTAAAAGGTCAAGTGAGATGTGTAATCAGACCATTACCACAAAACAGGACGAAGAACAATGAAGTCTTGAAAAGGATGATAGCTTCCTACTGGGCACAGCAGAGATTCCTCAGTCCTAAATCCAATTTGGCACCACAGCAGAGATTCTGCCTCTCAGTTAGCGCCTAACCTTTGCACACCCTGGCAGGCGCATCTCATCCTAAATATATATATTTTTTTCCATTTGTTCATGTATGCTATTTTCTGCTATGCCAGCCATTTCCGTATTTTGCGAATACTGGAAATCTGGAGGTACACTTTGTAAATCAATATCCTAGTTTGTGTGGACAAGAAGAGATACTGGTCGAGAAAGGTGGTGGTTACTTTACAGTCACAGCAGATACCATTTATATATCAACAACTGGGTTGTTTGCCTTAGTTTAAGGATTGCATTGTCTACCTTTTTAAACGCCAAATGTAAATCTGACTCGGTTTTCTTCACTCATTTGTACATATACTTGTAACTGTGTTTTCACCAATTTGTGGATTATGCAGATGTAATGTTTGTAATGTAATGTAATGTTTCACTAATCGTTACCAGAAGGTAGAGCTCGCTTGTATATAAAAATGCAATAAAGTTGGTGTTAAAAAAAGCAACTGGGCGCAAGATTTATTTAAAAAAAAAAAAAACTTCGGGCCAGATATACAAAGCTTTATTCAGCTCGCAAATGGCCCGATTTGCAGAATTGAACCGTTTGCGATCTGAAAAAAGCATTTTTAATTGTACAAAGCCGTATTTGCATTTGGGTAAGCTATTACTAAATCGCAAATTGGGTTTGCGAGTCGCTATTAGGAAGGGGCATGCCAAGGGCGTCTCTTCCTAATAGCGAGTCGCAGGGGCATATATGAATGTTTTGCGATCGAAATGCGGTTGCAAAACATTCATACTTTACCGACTCCGTGAAAGAGGTGGTAACCCATTCGCAAACAGGAAGGGGTCCTTTGGGGACCCCTTCCTGTTTGTGAATGTGGGCACCAACATTTTTAAAAAGCAGGCAGTGGTCCCACGGATTACTGCCTACTCTTAAAAAATTAAAAGGAAATTTCATTTTTCTTTTTTAAATGCATCCCATTTTCTTTTAAGATTCACCGGGCAGCACATATCTGTGCCTTCATGACTCCACTGACAGCTTAGCCAGCACTGCAGTATCATGCATCCGGTCCACCTGGACATGTCACAACACCATTACAACACCCTGGACTATATCGCCACCATCCACCTTTGGCACATGTTGATCATGTATGACTGATTGCTGAGACAGGGACAGAAGGAAGACATCTGACATCAGCAGGACTCATTAAGACTATTCTAACCTATAATGGAGTAGAGTTTCAGAAAACTCCAAAAGAATTTGCACATGATTCCAACTCCAGCCAGGGTCATGGCCTTCATTTTGCTATGATCAAACTCAGATGGCAACACATAGAGGATAGCATGACCTACAACAGCAGATGGTGCAGGAATCTTTTGCTGCTTTTGCATTCTCAGTCTAAATTCAGGCAGATTATGCTCCTACACTTAGCCGCACCTATTGTCTACATAGGAAAGGCCAAGAACAGCATTCTAGTCAGATAGGTTAACATCTTTCAATCATTAAGCACATCTCTCACAAACAGCACTTGCAATTTTTCAATCCCAACCGTTTACACACGGCACATGCCACCCTCACAACATACCACACCTAGCAGTACGTCTCCAAATTAAATTTTTATAGTTTGTACATCAGAAATTCCAGTCTGCTCATCATGTTAATTTGTCCTACTTCAGACTAGAATGTGTATTGTTTCCCTATGTTGTGTGAGGCTTTTGGACCTGACCATTAATTACATTTAAATATTAATTTAATAGCTTTAACATGTTTGTGTCTATTTATACACTTAAACACAATCATTATTCTCAAGGAAATTCATCAGTCTTAAAATCAGCATTTACAAATCAGTATGATGATCTAAAAGGTTCAATGTATAAATGAAATCAAATGGGGCGGCTGAGTGGCAAATTTAAAAAAGTCTGGAAAAGTAAGGCTGGTAGGAACTTGCTTATTTCTAAACCAAAAATGGGCACAGTTATTAACAGTTGACATTGATGCCCAGGAGAACTGTCACCCAGGCGCTCGTCAGGAGCAAGCTTGACTATGGCAGTGCACTCTACTCCAGCACGACCCAAAAACTCCAAAAGAAAGTGCAGCTCATCCAGAATGCCTCTGCCACAAACTTATCCTGGACATCCCCCACCAAAACCACATCTCCGGTCACGTGAGAGCTCCACTGACAAAAGAATCACCTTCAAGATCCGCAAGCATGCCTACAAAGCCCTACACAACATCGGACCTGAATACCTCAACCACCGCTTCTCCTTCTACACACCGACCAGACACCTTCGCTCCACCCCTCTGGCCCTGGCCACTATACCACGGATCCGCAAGACTTTGGCTGGAGGAAGATCCTTCTCCTACCTCACGGCGAAGACATGGAACTTAGGCAATCACCTTCACTGCCTCAATTCAGGAAAGGACTTCAAAACCTGGTTCTTCGACTGATCTGCAGAACCGCTCCCCCCCCCCCCAGTGCCTTGAGACCTTTACGGGTGAGTAGTCAACCCTGATTGATTGATTGATTGATTGATTGATTGATTGATGGAAAAGAGAGGTAAAATTGGAGGATTCTGGAAACTCGCACATATTTTAAGGGAGAATTCTGAAAATAATTACTAATGAAATAGACTATCTAAATCGAATGGGTTTGAAAGTGTCCAGTCCAAATCTCTTCTCTAATCATTGCTAGTCATCCACCGCAAGATATGTATGAGGAGCTCCACCTCTTCTGTCACATGCAGAAAAAGGAGGTCATGGAGCCTTTGCTTGTGGTGAAAGGGTAACTGGGACAGAGTTAGGTAGAGGCCTGGGGAGAACTTATTGTGTGCACTGTGAGAGAATTATGATGACGTCTTTGGGAGGAAATGTCACAAACTCCTTTGCGCATGCACTAAAACAAGAATTAAAAGTTCATCTTATCAGCATGTTGGTAACAATAATGTTCCAATGCTTAAACAGAAAGATATGTTGTATTACTGTAATGTCTTTATTGTTATTGTTTTGTGTGCTTTAACACTCATGCTAGTATGAGGCTTCACTATGTGACACATTTGTTGTTTACCTTTGGCAGCAGGTGTATTGTCTGGAACATGCTCAAATGACCTGCTGACCCTGATGACTCATTTGTTTGTGCTTACTCTGATGACTACATTGTGGTTTCCCTTTAGCAGCAGTTGTTGGTCTGGAAAATGCTCAAATGACCTGCTGACCCTAATGACTCCTCTGTTTGTGCTGACTCTGAGGACTTCACTGTTGTTTCCCTTTGGCAGCAGTTCTAAATTCTAGAACATGCTTGAGACCACCACCTTCTAAGACGGCACCTCTATTTAAAGAGATTGTGTACTTTCAGCTGCACTTGTTATTCATGTTTGGTGTTGAAAGGAGCTGCCACATTGAGGAGCCAAAAACCCAACAGGTTTTCTCGATTTTAGAGAGCTGTTGCAGTCTTCCTAAAGATCAAGGCTGCACGTGTTTCCTGACACCATGCTCTCAAACTGTGTGCTTTCAGTCCCTGCTCACCTTCTTCAGAAGTTCGGATGAGGTACTGCCTTCTGGCGCTCAAGCAGAAATTCTCCCTACAAATTGGGGAAAAACAGCACTCCAGTAAAGTGGCATATTGGGGAGCATATTTAGGTCTGCACTAGTGATTGGTGAAGGGAGATCAACTAACCACATCTTGAGAGACTCATTTGGAACTAACTCCTAGTTCACTCTCAGTAGAGATTTGTCTTTGTATATATCTGCTTATTTTGGGAAATCACAGCGAACCTTGAAAAGAATTGTTACAGCTTTTAATTCAGGACTATCACAAACTTTGTGTTATTTAACTTAAGGAACTGCAATTATGGACTTTGCTCTCTCAGTAGAAACAACCAGTGTTTTCTTGTGTGAAATGTAAAAACAATTCTTCTTGAAAGTAAAACTAAGAATTATTGACTATCTCTTTTTCCTTCCAGGTCTCCTTCCCTGCAGTACCCACCCTAATTTCCCTTCCTCCTGTTTGGCCACATTGACACTCTGGTAAAATATAAAACACAGAGTCTGTGCTGCCAGAAGAGAGTATCGCTTCTGAGGAACCGGGACTGACAGGAAATGACAGTGTTGTGTAGTTCCTATAGTACCCCTGCAGGACCTGCGCGTTTGGATAACATAACCTGTGGGCTTGGTGTTAGACTGACTCTGTGCACCCCCACCGCGTATGTTAGCCGGATTTGCATTAGCTAGCTCACAGTGCCACCAGAATCTCCTCTTATCGGGGAGAGATTAGTTTCTGGCAACCTTAGATCATGACAACCCTGATCCCTCAGAATCGTGGAAACAATGTACTACTTTTAGCTCAGTCACTCGTGCTTACTTATTTGGTTTGTCTCAGAGAGTTACACAGAATAAACAGTCTGGGCGTTTCAATAAGTATTTATTGAACAGTTGTTATTCTGGTGTAGAATATATGTGCTGCAGCAACCAGCAGACAATAGCAGAGATATATTATCAGCAGTACGATAAAAGTGAAGGGATAGAACAGTTCTACCATATTGCAATAATCATGAATACATACATGAATATAAAAAGCATTATGAAAGTGCGCGTACTCCTATGATGCCTAACTAGATGTACCTGAGTGTACCTAGCATATGTGTAGGTCTACAAGCCTAAGAGCCAAGAATCCTTCTAGGATTTAGTCGAACCCCCATACCTGAATAGAGAGAGTGTGGGACCCCATCCTGGTCTCGAGTTGGACACCCTGCAAGGGCTGTGTTAGACCGCTGTCAGCTGGAGCGACTGCATGCAGGAGCCTCAGCGTCTCTGGTCAGTGTGTCACCATGGAAGTCTCGGTTCCCTCTGTCTTACCGTGGCAAGATGTGGTGTATTTATACCCTAAAGTGTCTCGTCCCTTAGTATGGTTTGTATTGGTCTTTGTTAGACATGAGGAAGACGTCAGGGGTGAACTTTGTACATTCATATTATGCGGGAGATGTAGCTGGTGAATGCTCATGCATAATTTATGAGTACATTGTAGGCCTGTGTTTGGGAAAAACCCTGCAGTGTTCTAACCACAGACTAGATAACGTTCAACCCTCAGAGCTCGTTGTGTACTGTAGGGAACTAATGTAGGTGAAAGATCATGCCTATATTAGGGCATAGGAGATCATGACTATAATAGGGCATAGACGATTATGACCAAAATAGGGCATATACAATCATGACCATAATAGGGCATATGCGAATATGACCATATACGGCATATATGAACGCGTCTATATTAGGGCCTCTATATGAAACATAACACCCACTCCACTTTCGAATTGGATGACAATGACCATACTTAAAATCCGGACAATTTTTTAAAATCCTCTTAAAAACAGCTAAAAACATGGTCTTAAAAAGACATTTAAAAATGATTAAAAATGTTAAAAGTCAGCTGTTCTTTTGTTGCCACTTGAAAAAGTCAATTCTGTCTCACTCATAAAAGTTGCATTACTACAAGCAGAAGAAGGCCATTCTTTCTCAAGTGAAAGTGTCAATTTAGGAAGTGTTCCAAATTTAGTTCGTTTATTTATGAAATGAAATGGAGAAGCCGAATTCTTTCCCAGGACGCGATGAGCCAATTCCAGATTAAGTGTCCTGGCTGGGAGATACAGCATTATCGGTGTTAGCTACTGCAGACGACAAATCCAACACCTCACAGAGAACGTCAATCACACAGATGGAATTCAGCACTGCCAACAGTTGGTGCTGCGGCAGCTTGTGCGGCAGTTGTTACCTGAGTCCCTGTGAAGGAGCCACCTAACCCAGCAGCAGCAAACGGCACCTGTGGATTCTCAAGGAATGCATTCATCAGAATTGGAAGACGCTGGGGACAATGCAGAGCATGGGCCTTTAGGGGGTCCAGCATAGCATCCATGTCCGGAGGTGTATCTGATGGAAACGTTAGACAGAGATCCAACGTGCATTCTTCTCCGCAAAACAGGCATCGAAGAACAGGTAAGATGCAGTTCCACCAAACGATAGAAACCAAGAGGCGTTCAGTTCTCTTAGGCAAGGTATTCCCAGAAGCTGTACCATGCGTTCACGGTACTTCCGTTCCATGAGTACGTTCGCCATTTCCTCGGATATTGGGCCGTCCATTGCGTAGCAGTAAGATTACAATCAGGACTCCTGCAATTAGGAACAGGATAAGCGGGAGACCTCCAAACACGCTTCCCAATACGGAGTGTATAAAATTTGGGATTACTCCGAGGACTGTCCGAAAGGTGCTTAGTAGTCCTGACCCTATGGTCTTAAATAGGTGTACAATACCGCTCGAATCAGACATGTTAAAGATACGACCCACCATTTCTGCGAAATGAAAGGGGCAGTTCGTACGTATAAGCGCCTGTATCTCAGTCGAGGTCCTTGCAACTTGAAGTTCAAAGGTTTCTCGAGCGGACGTTAAGGGCACGGGTTGCTGTAAAAGCATAGCTTTCAGTCTGCTCAAAGTATCAAATTGTATAAAGGAAACATTCAACGAAGGCTATAACGGCACCTCCCTGACTGTGTTCAGTGGCGGAAACAATACTTGCATACAGCAAGTAACCCTGGAGTTAACAGTGACCAGATAGGCGACGCCCGGAAGCATCCCGCAGCAACCTTGATCATTTAGCATCAAGTAACTCCCATTCGAGAGCAGCTGGAAAACCGGCGTGATCATGGCCGCTGGGGTCCCTGACATGTGACAAGATAGATTCACTACCGAACCACTACATGCTCCATGCAGTGAAATATCCTGACACATGAGAGAACCGCTTAAAGCGTTCTTGCAGTTTGTACCACTCAGATACACTTCTCGATCCCCATTCCGGCATCGATATCTATATGGTAACTCCCAAGTTTCCTTAATGTAACCCTTACCCATTTTTACATATTTGCCTGCCTGTCTTTGCTCAAGGCAATATTGAAACTGAAACGTAGTGACCGGCAGAGTGATTTGGCCATGAATTAGCCATTCAGTTGATGGTAATTAGGCTACATTGAATGGTAACCTTTCCAGTTTCTCAATACGCAGCATTGTATATTTGGCTCCCCTTTGTGCCATTTCTGTCTGTTTATCAGTTAGATTGTATTCTGAAAACAGAGACGTGGTGTTTATAAAACGCCAGGGCACATAGCCTGCACGCAGAGATTGCAGCGTCCAGCTTAACATCATAATAGAACGTAATTGGGATTGCCCGTGTTGTAACAAGGCCAGATCTTGTTCTAATATGTCGATCGCCAAAGACACAATGTTGCCTAAGGAGAAAATCCTGGAGGTCAAAGTTGTTAACCCATTATCCACTACAGCTAATGCCTTCTCTAGGTTAATACGGTCTATTTCCCGTATTCTTTCTGCGGCCTCCTGTTGGGATATTTTCCAGTTTTCATTATAATAGGCATAAATGCCAGCATATATGAAACGTTTCTGACGTGTTTTCCTTGGGCCTGACAAGAAATCCCTAAGGTCTACATCAGGTGTGAGTAAGGTCAAGTGATGTTTTACTTCTGTGAGTGTTGAGGTCTCTAGCCAATCAAGGCACAATTTCCCAACACTATAGGATGTCACTACCCCTGGGTGTTGTCTCTGTACATAGCGTGTATCTGGCCTACTGATACTAAACCCCTCGGTTATACCTAGGAATCTCTGTTGACATGTGTTTGTGTCAATGGGCCAAATCAGCCATTCTGTCCAATTGGGATCTGACCTGTTGTACTTGAGAATGTCATCTAATCCTACCCCATGTGTAGTTGAATTCAGCCCCCACCCATCTGTGATGGTGCTGGAAACCCAGGTGAGTTCATTTCCTTGTTCTTGGCTAATCCAAGACAGGATGTCTGTTGCACAGTGTCATTTAGAAATATAATCTGCTGTGGAATGAGGCATGCTTTAAAAGCGCTTCTGTTCCCTGGACTTGCCAGTCCCTAGAACCCCAGATTGATTTTAAATCTATAGTGTCCTTCCATAGGTCGAAACCCTGTGTAGACAACTGGGCCATAAAGGAAGCAGAATAAATCTGTTTGGTGTTAGTCAACATGATTTTCTGTGCTGATGTTGTTGCCACTTTGTAATAAAATGACTTCGGGTCAGATGTACTAAACCCTGAAAAGTATGTGAATTTCTGTGCAAAAATTTGTGATCTACCTTTTGGAGGTGTTGGGCAGTGTTCCCACTGGTGGTATTCAAATACATTTCTAGGTGTTATGGATTTGTGCAAGAAATGATGACCATAATGTTGGTAACAGTACAATGTATCATAGTCTGAAGTACCTTCTAACATTTCATTGTTCGGAAATGCTGCAGTTTTTTCTAAATCAGACATCATATTATTCACAGTTTCAGTGTCCCAATCATCAGATAATGTACTGGAGGTAATGATATCACTTAAAGAAATTTTAAATACATGTTTAAGCTTTAAAAGTTCAGTCGGACCGAATATATCAAAATCAATCTTGTCCCATACTATACCGTCCGGTATAGGAACTGCTGTGATGTTCACTGAAGACAAGTCTCTTGGTTCACAATGTGAAGACTGGTGTGGTTTTAAAATCAAATTGACTCTTTGGGCTGTAGAGCTCTGCTGGAGATATCGTCCATTAATAAGCATACTAAAAGTTATAATTAAACCTAGCCAGAAAAGGAAAAATAGAATCCCAGTGATATACCATAGTTCTATCCAAGGTGACACCGGTAAGTCTTTCTAAAAAAGTTCAAAAAGTCAATGAGTTTCTGTTTGTGTGATTTTTTGGCTGGCATCATTTCCGGCTCGCTTGGATCCAGTGAAAACGTATCAAAGTTCATGAAATAGCCATAAACGGTTCGATCAATTGTTGGAATTGCATCGGGATTTGTTGAAATTGGATTTTGCTCTTGACCAGCATGTTGACGTAGATGTCTGTAGTCGGTCTTATTGCAACTTGGTTGTTAAGTTGATTTTCTTCTTGTTGAAGTGGAACGAGTTCCATAGCATTGTTGCTTAGTCCTTCATTCCGTACAGGTGGCTTTTCAAACGTGATGAGTCTTTCTGTTTGAACTTCTTGGATCGTAGCGAGAGGAGGGCATCTGCTACTGTGGAGTCCACGTGGCCTACTGTTTAGTATCGGCCACATAGTGTGGTTTGATTAAGTCGATTGAGACAAATCTTTTCTCCTTTTTTCTGGCAAGAGGCGGCAGAAGTACAGTTCTTGTGCCTTGGATTGCTAGAACCGGTACAGCTGTTCTGTAGGATGGTCCGAATTCTTTCTTGTCGGCAATCTTCTCTCTGACCAGATCCCCAACTTTTGGGATCCAGACAGGTCTTGCCGTTACTGCCTTGACTTCCTCAGTGGCGGTCTGTTTTAAGTGGACGTTGCTTTGTGGTGTCCTGGATTCATTTAGATCCTGTAAAACAGCCAAACGATCATGGATATCAAATGGTTTCTCATCCGCCACTGTGCCTTCACAATCAAGATCAGGTATCCACATTCTTGTCCCAAATAGGACCTCGTAAGGAGTGACACCCCCTAGAGAGCTTCTTGGCTGATTGTTTATTGCTCTTTGGACCCCATAAAGGTGATCGACCCATCTACCGCCCTTGCCTAATACCCTAGCTGTTAAAGATTGCTTTAAGTCCCGGTTTTTCCTCTCCACAACCGAATTTCCCTCAGGATGGTATGGAGAGGAGTACCGCAATGCTACGCCCATTCCTTCTATGGCCTCTTTGTAAGCCCGAGAGCTAAGCGCCGGGCCACGGTCAGAATGTAACGTGCCAACTGCGTATGTGCCGATAAAGACTCGCAAATCTTTTATAACAGTTCGAGCATCAGCACAGTGCTGAGGCCAAACCCATAGGAATCTAGAGCAGGAATCCACAGCAACCATGAAATATTTCTTGGCCCCATCCGATTGTAGGGGTCCGCAGTGGTCCAAATAAACACATGCGAGTGGTTTGTCTGATTTTAGTAATGGTGTCTGCGCTGGGCGTGCTACGGTGGAGCCCTTCATCTGCTGGCAGATGTCGCACTTTAAGACATAGTCTTCGGTCTGCTTTGTTAACCCTGGCCACCAGTAGCGCTGTTTCAGTAAAGAAATAGTCGCTGTAACGCCTGTATGTGCAGAACCCAAACCCTTGTGTTCTGCTAGAATTAAGCCTTGCCTACGATCCATATTTGGTATTACTCTATCCCCCACTCCAGGAATCTGAGCATATGGAATGTTTTGTCCATCTAACTTGTAGGAGTACTTGAATGGAAATTTTTTAGGTACTGCTGTGCTGCCTTTGCGTGAAGCATTGACAGCTACCAAAATCTCGCCGTCTATTCTCGTTTTTGAACGAGTGATTGCATCTACGGACGCTGTGCGTACAGCCCCCTTTGTGGCTTCATCAGCCAATGAATTCCCTTCAACGTGAACGCCTTCATGCTGATTACTCAGTGTATGTATCACGTGAGCCCTTGGTAGTTCGTTTCTCAACTCCACTACCTGTTCCCATAGCATTTTATGCCTAATTGTGCCACCTTTTGCGTCTTTAAACCCGTTTTGTTCCCAATGATGTAAATATTCATTGTACGACTGTACACAGTAAAAGGAATCACACACAATTAGTGTGGGGAATTCGTGTTCCGTATTTACCAGTGCCAGTATTAGTGCTTTTAATTCTGCCAACTGAGCCGTGCAGTCTCCTAGAGATTGCGTTTTAGTGCAACTTGGATGGAACTTTCCATCGCGCATGCGACCTTTAATGATTGCACACGCTGCGCTGTAAGCTTGCTTACTCCCTATGGCCGGTTGAGCAGATCCGTCAGTGTAAATAATGTATTCATACTGATCTAGAGGCAAAATCTCATTTGGAAGAGGATATTCTTGTTCGTATTGCAGAAATGCTTGTGTTTTTAAACTTGGATCAAATCTGTATTCACCATCCGTTGCAGTAAGAGAATTAGCCCATTGTATCCATCTGGGATGTAAGGCTTTCGCATTTGGAATGCTAGCCTTTGTAACAGCCTCTAAGGCTGGTACTGGGGTCACGACTATTATGCGCTTTCCCTGAGCCAGAGCTCTTTCTCTTGCTACAGCGGTCTGCACTGCTGTCAGGATTTTTCTGTTGAAGTGAAACGCATCTCTGCGTTTGTGTACAGGTGTGATTTATATGCGATTGGTACCGTTTCGCCTTCATTGAAAGTTAAATAAGTGTACTCGCATTGACCCGCTATTACTCGGATCACTAAGTTGCGTACGTTTACGCGTGTCTGTAAATGTTTAGAAGCTATCATGTCTTCCTGTAGGGAATGCAGGATATTTGTATGTTCCTGTGTCCATTGTCTGACTGAAAAATCAGGATTTATTAAGTCGTAGAAAGGTTTTACTCTTTCTGCGTAATCCAAAATGTATGTTCGACCAAAATTTAGGAATTTCAGAATTGATTGTAAATGTTTTAATGATTTTGGAGGTTGGAGCAGCGCACACTTTTCTAAAAAGTTAGCTGCTAGGCTTTTTCCTTCACTTGACAGCTCATACCCTAAAAATAGGACATTGAGATGGGCAATTTTTGATTTTTTAAAATTACATTTATAGCCCTCAGAGGCGAATCCCATAATAATGGTGCTCACCCTGGTCAAGTGCCTCGGTAAGTCATCGTCCGTCAGATAAATATCATCTACATAGGACAATGCTTCTTCATCCAAATTTTGGAGTAACTCTGTTACCCTTGCTGAAAACAACCCCTGGCTATTCTTATACCCTTGGGGCAAACGACAAAATTGCCGTTGCGACCCTAGCGCTGAGAAAGCGGTCAAATACCTGCTTTCAGGCGCTATATTTTGGCAGAAAAATCCATTTGAGATATCAAGTGTTGTTTTGTATTTTTGTCGCACAATGTTATTCATTAATGCGGCATTGTGTGCATTTTGAACTGCAAATGTCTTTGTGCAAGTGTTTAAATGTCTGTAATCTAAAACTAAACAATATGTGTTGTCAGGTTTTGATACGGGGAACAAAGGATTGTTCATTGGTGAGGTGCAATTTTCTATCACCCCCTGGTATTCAAGTTGATCTAGGATCTCCCTGACTTGTTTTTTAGCTTCCTGCTTTATAGGGTATTGCCTATGAGCATTTGGGGAAACTTTTAACGGGATCACGTGGTGGGTTGAATCCTCATCCCAATCAGCATGATTTTTGTACAATGCTGGAGCTAGGGCAACCGCCCACTCCTGCGCATATGCATGTTTTAAATGTATGGGAACGAGGTCGGAAAATGCTGGAAAAATTACCTTTTCTCCCTTAGGGCACTCCATGACGAATGCAGGTGGCCAGTCTTGCTCTGCTAATAGGATGTCATATCCAGATGACAGATTTTTCCAAAATAGACCTTTAACTTTCCTGGGCTTGTCCCTCCATCCGGAGTGTTATCTCATGTAACTTATGTGGGACACTTACCCGAGTATCAGGTGTTTCCACCGTGATATACTCACTCAACTCCGCTGTCACCAGAAATTCCTTCAGGTTCTGGCGAGCTATTGTTACTTCTGCCGCGCTGTCTAGCATCGTCAGAGCCCAATCCCTGTTCAGAAGCTGTGTCCTCAGAATTCTGGGCATGTCTGATCTTGAGACCTGCTACCTTCTTCTTTTTGAACTGAGGTTTTTGATTTTGTTTATCTTCTTTTTTAGGTGCGTAGTCCGTAGCGCGTTGCGTGTCTCTGGACTTTGTACGCTCCTCTGACCGTCCTTCCCTCTCTGAGTTTTTTGATGAACCCTGAAAGGAACGAGAGGAATGTGTATCAGTATCCTGATACCTGTCAGGTTTTTTAATATTATCCCTATTCCTGAGGTTATACCTCCTTTCAGAGGGCTCCTGTTGAGGAGACCTACCTCTGTATTGAGATCTGTTGTCTTTAGACTTTTGTTGTTTTTTATTTTCCCACTTCTTTTAGAAGAAGTAGGTGTCTGCTTCAGTAGTGTCCTTTTCAGGACTGCCCACCAGTTGTGGTTTTAATGCTTTCCCACCTAAGCTGTCTCTGCCTAGTTCTACATATGCAGTTTCAATTATTTTGGGTAGTTTGTGTTGTTGATCTACTGGACTGAACTCCCTTAGGCGTTGTCGGATCGCCACTGAAGCTGCTTCCCTTTAATATTAGCTAGTATTATGGCTGATACCTGGTCAAAGTTATTTAGTAACTTCATCCCTAAGTTTAGGGCAGGTTCTGCTCCGTACTCATTTTGTATCTGTCTCAATACGTCAGGTACTACTGCTAATGACGGGATACCATGCGTTCTGGTATATATGGCAGCAAAGACTGAACCCCAAGAGGTGCAGTCCTCTATTTGTGGTGTGATCCCCATGGGCAAGCAGATTGTTAGTATTCTGTGTTTATCACAGGTTGTAGTATTCCTGGAATACCGCCTCAAGCTGAGTTATTTTCTGAGCTATCCAGAATGGTATTTGTTTGGGTTTTGCGGGCATTTTGCCAATTACCGCGTGTAATGTTTGAGGAGTCAGTTTATTTCCTGTACCCTGAGCTGGAGTACTAGTTGCTGCACCTGGTGCAGGTTGGATTGTTAAAGTCACCTTCCTGGTTGCAGCGGAGTGGGTAGGTCAGCCACGAGGCTCCGAGCGGGAGCAGAGACACTACATTGAGTGTCCCCATACTCCGCTGCTAACTGATGAGGCAGAATTAGATACCTGGAAGAGGTTGGCTGCCTTTTCTCCGGGGTAATGACCCACGGGTAGAGCTATTGGTTGGCTGCCTTTTCTCCGGGGTAATGACCCACGGGTAGAGCAATTGGTAGATAGCGTTGCACCTTGCCACCCACTGTAGATAGTTTTTTATTATTCACTCGGTCCTGAAGAATCGCCAGCTGATCACTTTCGTGACTTATTGAGGCGAGAAACATGTTGACCATCTAGGGGTTGAGCGAAATTTTTGTCACATTACAACAAAACATTCACCCACCTCTATTTCTTTTAATCAGGTTGGGAACCTTACAGAATAAAATTCATCATAGAGGCTTCCTTTACCTGTTTTATATTCACATCCCACATCTACACGTACCTAGGCCCCTCACACCCACGGCACCTATACAGCGAGGAACAAAAGATCTCCGATAAAGAGCCCCTTTATGGGTGCCTGTCGAGCATTGCAGCGCTGGCCCGACGAGGAGCAGACCCATATGATGAAGCATGAAACCTAGCTTGCTGGGTGTGTGAGGGTCCCAGTTCCGACAGGAGGTATTCCCCACCTCCTCACTACCTAGAGTATACACAAGGTGGCTAATATCCCACCTAAGGAACTCCGTACCTTTCTGTCTCTTGGATTGTTAAAGTCCTCATGACAAATTGTGTCAGGTTTCTGTAGATTTTAATTAAATCTCTGTGTTGTATGAGTAAGTCTGGCTGTGTCATTGTGCCAATGTCAGGATGCGGTGTGTAAGCCGCTAGTATCGGCCATGTGGCTCCGTCTCCTCCGAGCGGGCCTAATCTTACTCTTTCTTGTACGTGGGGTAGGGCGCCATTAAACCAGTAATAATGTTCCTGGTAAGTGAGTGGAATCTCTATGTCCTCAACCGTACAATATTCCCGTGGTGCATCTCCTTCTATATAGTAGTGAAATGTCTTTGTTATTGCATTTGCTGCTGGGAGTGTAACCCATGAATAGAATACCTCTGTTGTGTTTGATTCGTGTGCCTCAATCACGAAAACTACAATGCCACCCTTGGCTTGTAAGCCATTTTCTAATAGTCTTATGGTGACTGTCCTTCTGAATTTTGGTGCAATCTGTATTGCATCCTCAGGATCTTCCTCGTCGTCTGACGGGGGCAGTGGCATTTGTAGTGGATCTATGACCGCGGTAGTCATTGTGTATAGAACACAGACTAATGTTTCAAAGAAACTTTGATAAGGTTTTAGGCACAATTTTAGGAACACTATGTCCTTTCAAGCTTGAATAACCAACAGCCAATAAATAGTATTTTCGTACTACTCAGCTGCGGCGGATTTTGTGCCCACCCACTCCAGACGTCTCTGGGGTTTTGTGAGTAGGTTCTCTGAGAATAGCACGACTGAACTACTCAGATTCTACTGTTAAATAAGTACCCAACCAACGTTGGTGGCGCCATTTCGTGTAGTTCCTATAGTACCCCTGCAGGACCTGCGCGTTTGGATAACATAACCTGTGGGCTTGGTGTTAGACTGACTCTGTGCACCCCCACCGCGTATGTTAGCGGTTTGCATTAGCTAGCTCACAGTGCCACTAGAATCTCCTCTTATCGGGGAGAGATTAGTTTCTGGCAACCTTAGATCATGACAACCCTGATCCCTCAGAATCGTGGAAACAATGTACTACTTTTAGCTCAGTCACTCGTGCTTACTTATTCGGTTTGTCTCAGAGAGTTACACAGAATAAACAGTCTGGGCGTTTCAATAAGTATTTATTGAACAGTTGTTATTCTGGTGTAGAATATATGTGCTGCAGCAACCAGCAGACAATAGCAGAGATATATTATCAGCAGTACGATAAAAGTGAAGGGATAGAACAGTTCTACCATATTGCAATAATCATGTATACATACATGAATATAAAAAGCATTATGAAAGTGTGCGCACTCCTACGATGCCTAACTAGATGTACCTGAGTGTACCTAGCATATGTGTAGGTCTACAAGCCTAAGAGCCAAGAATCCTTCTAGGATTTAGTCGAACCCCCATACCTGAATAGAGAGAGTGTGGGACCCCATCCTGGTCTCGAGTTGAACACCCCGCAAAGGCTGTGTTAGACCGCTGTCAGCTGGAGCGACTGCATGCATGAACCTCAGCGTCTCTGGTCAGTGTGTCAGCATGGAAGTCTCGGTTCCCTCTGTCTTACCGTGGCAAGATGTGGTGTATTTATACCCTAAAGTGTCTCGTCCCTTAGTATGGTTTGTATTGGTCTTTGTTAGACATGAGGGAAGACGTCAGGGGTGAACTTTGTACATACATATTATGCGGGAGATGTAGCTGGTGAATGCTCATGCATAATTTATGAGTACATTGTAGGCCTGTGTTTGGGAAAAACACTGCAGTGTTCTAACCACAGACTAGATAACGTTCAACCCTCAGAGCTCGTTGTGTACTGTAGGGAACTAATGTGGGTGAAAGATCATGCTTATATTAGGGCATAGGAGATCATGACTTAAATAGGGCATATGCGAATATGACCATATACAGCATATATGAACGCGTCTATATTAGGTCCTCTATATGAAACATAACAACAGCAGACAGGTGATGGATTTTTTGTTGGGTAGGAAACTGCCCCTCAAAGCTGAGCAGGGTACATCATAAAAGCAATGTGCTCTGCTTGAGCCTTCAGGGGAGACTATTGAGTAGAAACCAAATCTGTAGGGAAACCTAGGAAACCTATACATTTTTTTAAACTAGATACCCAGGGGAATTCAGGAGGGGGTGACTTGTCTGGCTCGCACCAGGGTATGTTACCCAAAATCCCTTGCAAATCTGAAACTTTGAAGAAAAAAAACACATTTTCCTCACATTTCTGTGATGGAAAGTTCTGGAATCTGCATGAATCCACAAAATCCCATGGACCCCACATTCCCCAAAGTCTTCCGAGAAAAATGGTACCTCACTTGTGTGGGTAGACCTATTGCCCGTGACAGGAAACGGCCCAAAACGCAACAGGACACACCACATTTTACAGTGAAAACTGACCCTTTTTTGGAAAAGTGCCTAGCTGTAGATTCTGAACTCTAGCTCTGCCGGCACCTAGGGAAACCTAGGAACCCTATTCATTTTTTAAAACTAGACACTCAGGGGAATCCAGGATGGGGTGACTTGTCTGGCTCTCACCAGGTTCTGTTACCCAAAATCCCTTGCAAACCTCAAACTTTGTAAACAAAAACACATTTTCCTCAAATTTCTTTGATGGAAAGTTCTAGAATCTGCATGGATCCACAAAATTCCACCCACCCCGCATTCCCGAAAGTCTTCTGATAAAAATGGTACCTCATTTGTGTGGGTAGGCCTAGTGCCTGCGACAGGAAACGTCCCAAAACGCAACGTGGACACACCACATTTTTACAGTCAAAAGTGACCATTTTTTAAAACTAGACACCCAGGGGAATCCAGGATGGGGTGACTTGTCTGGCTCTCACCAGGGCCTGTTACCCAGAATCCCTTGCAAACCTCAAACTTTGTAAAAAAACAAACACATTTTCCTCATATTTCTGTGATGGAGAGTTCTGGAATCTGCGTGGATCCACAAAATTCCATGCACTCCACATCCCCAAAGTCTTCAGAGAAAAAAGGTACCTCACTTGTGTGGGTAGGCCTAGTGCCCGCGACAGGAAACAGGCCAAAACGCAACGTGGACACACCACATTTTGACAGTGAAAAGTGACCTTTTTTGCAAAGTGCCTAGCTCTAGATTTTGAACCCTAGCTCCGCCGGCACCTAGGGAAACCTAGGAAACCTATAATTTTTTTTAAACTAGACACTCAAGGAAATCCAGGATGGGGTGACTTGTCTGGCTCTCACCAGGTTCTGTTACCCAAAATCCCTTGCAAATCTCAAACTTTGTAAAAAAAACACATTTTCCTCAAATATCTTTGATGGAAAGTTCTGGAATCTGCATGGATCCACAAAATTTCACCCACCCCACATTCCCGAAAGCCTTCTGATAAAAATGGTACCTCCCTTGTGTGGGTAGGCCTAGTGCCTGCGACAGGAAATGGCCCAAAACACAACGTGGACACACCACATTTTTACAGTGAAAACTGACCCTTTTTTTGAAAAGTGCCTAGCTGTAGATTTTGAACCCTAGCTCTGCCGGCACCTAGGGAAACCTAGGAAACCTATACATTTTTTAAAACTAGACACCCAGGGGAATCCAGGATGGGGTGACTTGTCTGGCTCTCACCAGGGTCTGTTACCCAGAATCCCTTGCAAACCTCAAACTTTGTCAAAGAAAACACATTTTCCTAAGATTTCTTTGATGGAAAGTTCTAGAATCTGCATGGATCCACAAAATTCTACCCACCCCACATTCCACAAAGTCTTCCGATAAAAATGGTACCTCACTTGTGTGGGTAGGCCTAGTGCCTGCGACAGGAAACGGCCCAAAACGCAACATGGACACACCACATTTTTACAGTGAAAACTGACCCTTTTTTGCAAAGTGCCCAGCTGTAGTTTTGAACGCTAGCTCTGCCGGCACCTATGGAAACCTAGGAAACCTATACATTTATAAAAACAAGACACCGAGGGGAATCCAGGATGGGGTGACTTGTCTGGCTCTCACCAGGTTCTGTTACCTAGAATCCCTTGCAAACCTCAAACTTTGTAAAAAAAACACATTTTCCTCACATTTCTGTGATGGAAAGTTCTGGAATCTGCGTGGATCCACAAAATTCCACTGACCCTGCATTCTTCAAAGTCTCCCGATATAAATAGTACCTCAGTCGTGTGGGTGGCCCAAGTACCCACGACAGGCAAGGGCCCAAAACGTATTGTGGAGACATCAAAATTACCTATCACAAAACAACCTGGTTTTGCAAAGGGGGTCACCTGGGTTTTTGGCCGCGGGCTCGGAGGCCATCTTGGGAAACCACCAAACCCACACATTTCTGAAAACTAGACACCCAGGGGAGTCCAGCGAGGTATGGCTTGCGTGGACCCCCCAACGTTTTCCTACCCAGAATCCCCTATCCCCAAAGTGCATATAATGTAAATAGGTCAGTGGATTGTCGCTTTTATCTGACAGATCATTTGCTACACGCAGTTTATAAGTCATAATTCTAACATAGAACAGTGAGCTATTAACTGTCATCTAAGAGCTGCGTGCAAACTGCAAGGTATAGATTAGAGCATCATGTTTTTTTCCCCAGTCTTTCGTTATCCTAATGTTGGAAAAAGTGTTGATTTGGATAGAAGTTAAATCTGAATATTAAAGGAAACCCCCAAATCATGGTGTTACATTTTAAACTCTTGGTTCGTGCTTCTCCAGAGCAAGCACTCTTAAACTATCCTGCCTTCCAGGATGGATGACATGTGACTACTACTCCTTGTAATCCTCTGTTATGTAACATTGCCTTTACACTGATTTACACACCTATGATTGATTGTCTCTGTGTAGTGAGTGTGATGTAAAGTACAATGCACTGGTATGAGTGGCGGTGACGCTATAAAACTAATTAAATACATCTAAGATAAAGCAGTTATGGAGACTTGAGGAGCACTGTTAAAGGGTGGTAGTGTGGGAATCCATTGTCGCACTGGGTGCCACAAGCGCTAAAGCCAGCCCTGCTAGATATAACCTGGAGCTAGAGGTAGTGTTGTTTGACTTGAGGGAAAAGAAGCCTCTAGTGGCCACTTGTGAGTACTGCGCATGAACTTTTATTGACTGTCCACGCAGAGTGGAGGAAACATGTGGAATGGAACTGTCACTTAAACAATCTAGAAACGTTTCAGTGACTGATCCATTTTTTGTGGCTTTAGCCTTATTTTAATCATAAAGTATTTTAGATTTTCCTGAATTGGTCTGGAAACTTTACTGATCGGTGTCTTCATGTAAGTTTTGTGCTGGTATTGTTAACCCTTGATACACATTCTCTTAAGTTGCCTTCCATCTCTCAGTGCTAAATTTGAGCCAGTAGTTTCCGGTGCTCGGCACCAGCACTTAATTGTCAAATCCTGTGCTTGTGACAGTCTGCCACAAGGTGGCACTGTCTGGCTTTTTTAGAGATGACCACAACAACAGTCAATGATTAATTCAATATATATTAAAAATTATCATCACCTGCCGCCCAAGCCATTCTTATCTCTTTGGGGGCCTGGACCTGTCTGAATTGTCACACTTGTACGAGTGTGATGGTTAGTAATTGCATTTTCAGCATGGCAGGGACAATGTGTGGTGCAAGCTGCCATAGTCTCCTGACAAGAGCCCTGTCACTTATTTATTTTATTTTTTTACACAAATTAAGCACTGACTGTGCTATTAACACTGTTTGCCTAACTACGAGCTAGTTTTGCACAGTGGTGGCAGAATCTGCCCCAATGGGCAGCCCGATGTCCCTACAGAGTGCTCTTCAGACTAGTGGAGAGGGATGTGATACTTCAAGTCCTCTTTTGAGTGGAGGAGAGTGATGTGATACCTAGCATGCTCTCTGGAGTGAGGCACAAGGATGGTGTACTGAAGGGTACTCCTCAGAGTTGGGGGAGGAGTGAGGAGGTGTGATGATGTGGTGTGGGTTCTCCTTGTTACGGCAGAGAAGGACATGATAAAGGGGGCAAAGGGGGTGAGAAGTGTGGTATAGCGGATGCACCTTGGAGTGGGATACAGATAGGGTGACAAGAGGATGCTAACGTGATTGGAGCTGTTTTGGGAAGTAAAGTGGAGGGATGTGATTGAGGGAGGGGGGTGTGATAATCTATGTGATGATATGGACCCTCCTTGGAGTGAAGAAGAGGAATCTGATAATGGGGTGCTCCTTGGAAAGTAGGAGAGGGGTGCAATGATGGGGCTGCTTCTTGGACCAGAGGAAAGGGATGTGAGGCTGCTCCTTGGACTGGAGCAGAGGGATGTGATATTAGGAGTACTCATCGAGAGGAATGTGGTATTGGGGTGCTCCTTGGAGGGGGGGTAGTAATGGGGGGCACCCTGAATGTAAAGAGCAATGGAGGAATGGCAGTGTTCTTGTGTTGTTCAGAGTAAAAGAGACAGGTGTTTAATGTGGAGGTACTAGGAGTGGAAGGGAGGGATGTGATAATGGGGTGCTCATGGGATTGGATGAAAGAGGTGTGATAAGGGAGGTGCCCCTTGGAATGGAAGAGAGGGATGTGATAAAGTGACTGCTCCTTGGGATGCAGGATAGGGGTGTAACTTGGGTGGTGTTTCTGGGAGTGGAAAAGAGGGATGTGATAATGGGGCTTTTTGGAATGGAGAATAGAGATGCAATATTTAAGGTGCTCTACGTAATGAAGGAAAGAATACAGTACCCCTTGAGTTGGGGGAGGGATGTGGTAAGGGTGTGCTCTTGGAGTGGAAAAGAGGGAAATAATAATTGGAATTATTTCTCAGAGTGGAAAAGAGGGATGTGATAATCCGGATGCTCCTCAGAGCGCAGAAGAGAGATGTGATAATGTGAGTGTTCTTTGGAGTGGAAAAGAGATGTGATAATGTTGTTTTCTTCTCAGAGTTGAAGAGAGGGATATGATAATGGGGTTGCTCCTCGAAGTGGAGGAGAGGAATGTCATAAAGGGTGTCTTTTTTTTCAGATTGGAAGAGAGGGGTACGTTCAGGGTGCTTGCATCCCAGATGGTAGTCGACGGGTGGAATAATGGGGGTACTCCTTCGAAAGAAGGAAAGGTGCCATAATGGGGTGCTCCTTGGAATGGAGGAGATAGGGATGGGATAATGGGGTGCTCCTTGGAATGGATGAGAGAGGGGTGGGATAAAGGAAGTTATCCTTGAAGTGGAAGAGAGGGGTGTGATAATATTGTATGCTGCTCAGAGTGGAGGAGAGGGATGTGAAAAGGGGGTGCTCCTCTCAGTGGTGGAAATAGAGATGACCCCAGTAGAGCTGCGGCACTGGAGCAGAAAAGAGGCTCAGAAATGGAATCCAAGCACCCACCAGGGGGGGCACTTATTGGCTGTTCCCGTTCCTTCCATAGCTCCTCGGCCCCCACCGCTCCTCCCTCCCAGAGGAGGACTCTAATCGCAATGATGGTTTCGTGCCTACTTGGGTTGTTAAAGTGCAGGCTGCACGACCTCTGATTTGGGGAGACAGGGGCACAGGATGGGTGAGAGGGCCTGAATCACTCAGGAGATTCACTGGTGGTGGGAGGGCAGAGTCTCTGAGATGGAGAGGGCAGAGTCTCTGGAGGGGTAGGTGGGGAGGAGAATTACTGAGGAAGGAAGGGAAGAGTGAGGGAGCAGTCACTAGGGGAGATCATTATGGGTTGGGGTAGAACCACTGAGGCAGCAAGGGTAAAGTCACTGGAGATATGAGGGTTCTGTCAGTAGGGGGGTCATTGGAGGTAGGGGGCAGAACCACTGAGGCGGGAGGGTAGTATTATTGGAGTCACGAAGGTGCAGTTACTAGGGCCAGTCATTGGGGGTAAGAGGGCAGAACCACTGAGGCAGGAAGGAGAGGGTTACTGGAGGGATGAGGGAGCAGTAAGGGTGGTCATTGGGGATAAGCGGGGGCAGAACCACTAGGGCAATAATGGAGAGAGTCCCTGGGAGCATGAGGGAGCAGTCACTAGCAGTCACTAGGGGAGGTCATAGGAGGTAGAACCACTGAGCAGGAATGTAAAATCACTGGAGACAGAGGGAGCACTCACTAGAGGCGGACATTGGGGGCAATAAGGCATAACCACTGGGCAAGAAGGGCTGGGTCAAGGAAGGCATGGGGAAGCAGTCGCTAGGGCGGTCATTGGGAGTAAGAGGGCAGAACCACAGCAACAGGAAGTGTAAGATTATTGGAGACACTCGAGAGCAATCACTAGAGGTTGTCACTGGGGGGCAATAGGGCAGAACCACCGGGGCAAGAAGTTCAGAGTCGCATGAGTAGTCAGTAGGGCCGGTCATTTGGGGTAAGAGGGCAATAGAGGAAGTGTCCCTACAGCCGGTGTTACAGACATCCTGTAGTGATTGTCACACACAGGGATTATATGCTCTGATTCTAAGGGTGAGTCAGACACTCGAGGCAGAGCGCAGAGGCGATGAAGCAGGCCGCGCACGCAGTGGTGGCATGCTCATGGGACACGTGCAGTGGCTGCATACACGGGTGCTACGGGGTACATTGACATTGGGGCAGTGGGAACTGAGACAGGGGGGCGGGCACTGACTGCGAGCCAGAGGCACAGACACCGGGGCACGAAGGGAAAGGGGCACAGACACAGGGGCAGGAGTAGGTTGTGTGTTGTGGCAGGGCACAGCTACAGCAGGCAGGGTTGTTTTTGACAGGGCCACAGGCACCTGGGGCAGGAGTGGGCAGGGACACAAACACCGAGGACTGTAGTGGTCAGGTGGTGGGGGGTAGGGGTACAGACATTCATAGAGATCTTGGTAGTGTTAAAGAGACACAGACACAAGGACAGGAGCTGGCATGGAGTTAGGGCCACGTGCATTGGGTAGGGCTGAGTATGGGGTTAAGGGCAGGGGCACAGGCAAGGGGACAGGAGTGTGCAAGGGCACAGACAGGAGCAGGCAGGATCACAAACAAGAGGACAGGAGTGGACAGGAGCCCAGACATGAGGATACTAGAGGGCAAGGGCACAGACACAAGGACAGGAGCGGACAGGATCACAGACACAAGGACAAGGATGGTCAGGGGGTTAGGGACACAGACCTGGGGAAGGTGGCTATGGGGTTACGGGTAGGGGCACAAACATGAGTAACCAGGAGCACAGACAGGAGGACAGGAGTTGGTAGGATCACAGAAAAGAGGACAGGAGTGAACAGGATCACAGACACGAGGACATTCGTGAGCAGGGGCACAGACACAAGGACACTAGTGGGCAGGCGAAAAGACACAAGTGTACAGGATCACAGACATGAGGACAAGGGTGGTCAGGGAGTTAGGGACACAGACATGGGGAGGGTGGATTTGGGGTTATGGGTAGGGGCACTGACGCGAGGACAGGAGTGGACAGGATCACAGATTCAAACGAGGACCATCGTGATCTGAGTGTTAGGGGTACGGGCGCAGACACGAGGACAGGAATAGGCAGGAGCACAGATACGAGGTCAGGACTGGGCGGAAGCACAGACACAAGGACAGTGACTGGCAGGAACACACACACAAGGCCGGAGCGGGCAGTGGCACACACACGAGGACAGAAGTGGACAGGATCACAGACATGAACGAATACTGGGGTGATCAGAGTGTTAGTGG
Source organism: Calotriton arnoldi (assembly GCA_963921515.1). Taxonomy (NCBI): domain Eukaryota; kingdom Metazoa; phylum Chordata; class Amphibia; order Caudata; family Salamandridae; genus Calotriton; species Calotriton arnoldi. Next base: position 721,794 of record CAWUFW010008778.1, on the reverse strand, counting down.
GTAGGTGCACAGACACGAGGACAGGAGTGGGCAGTGTCACAGACAGGAGTGGGCAGGGGCGCAACCACGAGGACAGGAGTGGGCAGAATCACAGGTACAAGGCCGGGAGTGGGCATAGGCACAGACACAAGGACAGGAGCGGGAAGGATCACACACCCGAGGCCAGTAGCGGGCAGGGGCACAGGCACAAGGACAGGAGCGGGAAGGATCACAGCCAGGAATAGGCAGGGGTACAACCACAAGGACAGGAGCAGGCAGAAGAACAGGTATGAGGCCGCGAGTGGGCACCAGCACAGAGATGAGGATAGGAGTGGGCAGAAGCACGGGTACAAGACCAGGAGTGGACAGTGAGCAGGGCGGGGGCTGCCTGATGCCCCGAGCACCCGTCCCATCCTCCTCAGCAGCTTAGAGACAGCAGAGCCGCCTCATTGAAACTCCCACAGAGCATCAGCAGCAGAAAACAAGACCAGTAAAATAAATTCAAGTACATTACCGAATAAAGCCCATGTTTTCGCACAGCGGGTGAATGCGTTTTGTAGACAAAGCGCGTTCAGGCAAAAACAAAAAAAAAGAAGAACATAAAAGCACTCAAGCATCATGCGCGTCCCTGCTCGCTCCCACAGCAATACTCCATGGAAGTTATCTTGAATGGAAAGGCGGGACTTGCACCAACTATCAGCCATTAGCACACTTCCATTTTTAAATGACACACACAAAAGCCAATCCTTAGCAAAGGAGGAGTCAGACCCCACAAAGTAGATACAACAGATTGTCACACAGCGCAAGCACTGTTTAGGCTCGACCTAAAAAGGATCTACAAGCCTCCATTCCTTTGAAATTTGATGTACAAATGCAGAGAAGGTATAACTCACAGTCTCAGCATCCTTACTGCAGGTACCACAAAGCAACCTGGTGGTAAAGCCTCGCCAACATCACAATTAACTACCTCCTTATACCAAGACAACTAACTACTGTTACAAGAAATATTTTCAACTGGCCTGATTCATAATTGAAAAAGTTACACACATAACTGTTCGGATTTCCTATATACAGTACACATACAATATGTGCATTTCAATTACTTAAAAGTGGGATTACCGATGCAAATACAAGTTCAAAAACAACTTTATTTGGCAATTTGCCATCAAGTTCATCAGCATCACAATAAAATAAAATAGTAAAATCCTGAGGTTAAAATAAATGCAGATACTAATTTCATAAAAATATAAAAATCCATACACAAATCCAGCCAATAAATAATTAAAAGGCAACGAGAGAGTAAGCACAGACATAGTGGGTAGGCTAAACATTATTAGTGCTTAGCGGCTCCAGTGGAGATGCTTTTATGTCTAATCCTCCACATCACCCGCAATAACCTGGAGACTGCAAAAACGACCCATTGGCTTGTGTCTGAAAATAAAATCCTTAGTGCCTCTCTATGTGTCCTGACCCCTAGATTTGGTCAAAGTGGCAAAATCCATTTCCTCCTAATGCTCTGGTATGCGGGACAGAAAAATAAAACATGCACAACTGATTCATAGGGAGCAAGACATAATGGACAATTCCCGGCTCTAAGTCTCAGTCCACCCCCCCCCCCCAGCTAGCAGTGAAAGAAGCGAGTGGCAAGAAATCATATCTCATTTGCAGATACAGTTTTCTCACAGTTGCGGGATCCATATCTTCCAGAAACAGATCTGCCTCAAAGCTATCCTTCTGCTGGAGGAATGTTATGGTTACGGTGCCCAAATTAGACAGGCCTTGTGCTGCACTAGATTTATATTGCTAAAATGAACTCTTTATTTGACTTTTGGATATCGTGCAGGCCTCCTGGGGTACATCCCATAAGCAAGCCAACACAATATTAGCGAGGGTTGATTTCACATGCTTCAACAAAGCAAGATCGCTGGCACCTGACTTGCACAATACCTCAGCTAAACCAGTGTGATATGAACTCAGATCGGGCGTAGCCCAGACTCTTCTCCAGTACAGTAAGGGCCTTAAGCTAGCTTTATCTGTGACATTCTTGAGACTCAAGTCCAGCCTAAGGGGGAGCAGCGGGGTACTAATGGGGAGTCCTGTCAATTGACGCTAGGGAGGACACATGCAAATACATGCGTGAAGCCACCCCTACGCATCTCTAAAAACATTGATTGCGAGAGCAAATATGTGAGGTCAGAGTTTTATTTTACTTGAATAAATGTAAATGTAAGAGCTTTCCAAGGGTGTGACCTAAGAATGGGGAATCACTGCAAAAAATGAGAGTGGCAAATCAGGAAAAAAAGTTTGCTGCAGAGAGGGCAATGCAAACCATAGGACACTCACAAGTGAGTCAGAAGGTGTGTTGCTTTATTAAACAAAAAGCGGTGTGCTAACAAATGATGGATGGAATACTGAACAATTCAAACATTCACCCCAGTCAATAGATCTGGGTTAAATCCATTGTTCTTTTTCTCACTATGCCACCCCAGTTTGGACCCAGCCATATACAAATCAGTCTTGACTCTGCTCTTAATGGGAATAGTCCAGCCCAAACTGCCAAGTCGGGTCATCCCTGGACCGGAAACAAGTATCTGGGGACCGGTTTTGGGGTATCACCACTCATTACCTAGACTAGCTTGAATCCTGTGTCTCAGTGAGCAAGGGACCCACGTCTAAACATACCCATCCCACTTAGGATGAAAAGTGCTGCAGCAACACATGATGGACGGAATGCTGAATAATTCAAACATTCACACCCAGTCAAGAGATCAGGGTTAAATCCATCGTTCCTTTGCTCACTACGTCACCCAAGTTTGGACCCAGCCATATGCAAATCAATCTCAACCCTGCTCCTCACAGGAATAGTCCAGTCCAAACTGCCAAGCCAGTCCTCCCTGTACCGGAAACAAGCATCCTGGGATCGGTTTCGGGGTATCACCCCTCATTAGCCAGGCTAGCTCTTATCCAATAGCACAGTGAGCAAGGGACCCACGTCTGGGCATACCCATCCCACTTTGGGCGAAAAGTGCTTGGTAACAAATGGTGGATGGAATGCTGAATAAATCAAACATTCACCCCCAGTCAAGAGATCTGGGTTAAATCCATTGTTCTTTTGCTCACTACGCCACTCCATTTTGGACCCAGTCAGATGCAAATCAGTCTTGGCCCTGCTCCTCATGGGAACAGTCCAGCCCAAACTGGTGGACCAGAAACAAGCATCCTGAGACAGGTTTCGGGGTATCACCCCTCATCAGCCAGGTTAGCTTAAATCCATTGGCCCAGCGAGGAATGGACTGTTCCAATGAGGAGCAGGGTCAAGACTGATTTGTGTATGGCTGGGTCTAACTTGGGTGGCATGGTGAGCAAAAGAATGATGAATTTAACCCAGCTCTCTTGACTGGGGATAAGTGTTTAATTTGTTCAGCATTCCGTCCATCATGTGTTTGCACCCAAAACTAAAGAATATTACTTTCAGTAAGGAGAAAAAGTTGAGTGTAGTGAGACAAAATCATGTGGGATAATATCTCAAATATCACAACACAGCCATAGCGGCTCTCATTACCTAAATAATTAATTTGAATATAAACCACTGAAAGACATTTGGTTATTGGTTGAGGACGCTGAGGACCCAACTCAAATATTAATCACACTTCTTGTCAAGTTAAAGCACAAAAGTCACTGAATAAACCTGAGCTCAACCAACTGGTACCCTATGTCAAGGAGCAGACAGGCTTAACTTTAGTGGGAAATGAGCAAAGCATTTATGCAGTACTTAAACAGCAATAAAGTCAAACCATAACATAGGAAAAAATCCCAAACCAATTAAGAAGAATAGCTGATATTTATAAAATGACACCAAAACAGCGAAAATACAATCAGTAGACCCAGAGATATGAGTTATTAAAATGTAAAGACAAAAACACAGTCGCGGCTCGCATGACTCGCGGGTGGGGGGTGGTTTGGGGGGTCTGCGAGGGTTCGCGCGGGGGTATTTAAAAAATAAAAATAAAAACTTACCTTACCGGGTTCCCGCCGCCTCCGCTCCTGGCCGGGTCCTGCGCACGTGTTTTCTTGCTGCTTTCCTGCTCTCCTGCCTCCGGCAGGAACAGGAAGCAGGCATCCTCCGTCCCCTCCCCTAAGCCGAACACAATGCTGTGATGGCAGTGTTGTGATTGGCGCGAACGGCGCCCAACCAGGTGCCTGTAGGGAGGCCATTTTCTCTATTTAGGCTGCATGCAGCCTAAATAGAGAAAATGCATAGTGCGCATGACTGGTTTGGTCGGCCCCAGAGGGCCGACCAAACAGTCAGGACCCAAGGCATTGGGCAAGCCACTCCTCCCTGACCCGCCCACCCGCCCTCCCCCAACCAGGCATACCATTCTGCTTTCTAGCAGCGCAAGAAGCAGAAGCATAAAATGGTATTTAAAATACCATTTTATGTTTCTGCTTCTTGCACTGCGAGAAAGCAGTGGGGCGATGCTCCTCCACCCTAACGGAGGAGCCGCCCCTGCAAAACCAGCATCAAAAAGCATTACAGGCAAACTGCAGTCATGTGGCCATGCAAGACTAGGAAAGGATACATTTTAAAGCCAACTGCGAAGAATCGTGGGTCCGAGACAAGGACCTAGTTCATCCCAGTTAGAGTCGAGAAAAGGGGCTCATTTTCGATAGCTTTTGGTGTTGGAACGGAGTCATGGTGAAGCTGTTGGTTTAGGCGGGAAAAACTCAGAGCAAGAAAAGTTCAACTTTTATCACCCTTGAGGTCTTCAGCCTTGATGGGATCCCCTTTGAGGGCAGAGCTGGTGGAGTTGTCTATGTCGGACTTTGAAGCTGTTCTTGAGCTCAAATTTCTCCAATGGGCCAGCCTGAAGGCTTGAGGCGAGGAGTGCTTGGTGTCAATGGATTTCCGGCAGTGAGAGAAGAACATAGCTATGGCTAAGTCAGGCCCAGCAGCGATGCACATTCATTGGATTGGCAGGGCAGGTTGGTCCAAGTCTCCAGATGGGTCTCCAGTTAAAAAGTTGGCAAAACTTTCAAAGTGTCAGGATTTAGGATTATGCAGGAGGAGTACACATGGACACCAGCCAAAGGACCAGTACTTTGGCAACGGCACTTGGGAGTCAAGACTGACTCCAGCAGAGGCCAGCAGCAGGGTCCTAGGGCAGGTCCAGTTGGAACTGGTCATATGGGAATGGAGGAAAAAGGGTCTCTTGAAGCTTAGTTTGTCCCTGTATCTCAAACAGGAGGTCAGCCTTAACTCCCCTGGAGTCACTTCTCGGGTCCTGGATACAAGGGAAGCAGGTCCAGTCTTTTCAGGTTCTCAGACAGCACAGCTGTCCTGTTCTGAATCTTCCTCAGTTCCAGAAGCGTTCTGAGGACAGTACTCGAAATGCCATATTTATGCCCAGTGTCAGCCTGTGGATGGGGGTAACTCCTGACTACTCCCTAACCAATGGGGTAAAAGTTCCTAGGGATGACTGTAAGCAATTGGGTTTCTGGTTGAGGTGGATGAATCTCATGCAGCAACCACAATTGTTCTCAGGGTGAAGTCACAAGCAAACCCTAAAGTAACCTGTGATCAACCATCGGGTAGCTTGGAACAGAGCAGTCAGACTTAACTTAGAGGCAATGTGTAAAGTATCTGTGAAACATTTCAAACAGTAACACAGTGAGAATACACCACAAAAGGAGCCCACACCAAAGTTAGAAAAATAGAGTAATTTTTAATGTATAAAAAAAGACCAAAATGACAAAAATCCAATCAGTATAACTGGTGTGTCAGTTCCGAAATGCGGCGAGGCTGCGATGTGTGGGCCTGCATCATCATGGAGGATCCCGTCGACGGGACTTGAGATGCAAAGTCAGGTGTCGAGGATGCAGCATGCAGTCAGGGTGATGTGTCGTTTCCAAGGAGCTACGGGGCTGCGATGCAGAGTCCAGTGTTGTCACCGAGACTGCAGTCGATGAGTGATGTGAGGGCCTGAGCTAAGGATGTGTCATGCATCGGCGGTTCTGAAGGTGATGCAGTCTGCGGTAGGGATGCAGGTCTTTGAGATAGGTCCAATCCACGCAGCAGCGGAGATGATTCAGTTATGCTCGGGATTGCGCCACACAGCAGAGGAGATGTGTCGGTTCTGCTGGATCCACTGATAGCTCCTTAAGCCTGCTTCCAAGGGTCCAGGACTGGGGTGACACCACTTGGCAGGGTAGACTCACAGATGGAAGAGTCCAGGTGCAAGTGCAAGGCTGTTGGATCCTTCTGTCCCTGAGGCCCAGTTCACGAGGCCACTAACTAGCCCTTGGTGTCACTCTGGGGTTCTGGGTTAAAGAAATGCAGATCGAGTCCTTCTCACCCAAGCAAGAGGGTAGCCCAGCAGGACAGCAATTCCTGCAGAGCAGCAGTGCAACAGAGTTGCAGTGCTCGTAGCAGCACAGCAGCCCTTTTTCCTGGCAGAGTATCCTCTGGTCCACAAATGTACTGAAGAGTTTTTGTCTCAGAGATCTAGTATTTATGCTCAGTTGTGCCTTTAAAGTGGGCGAGAAGCTTCTAGAGGCTTTCCTTTGAAGTGCCCAGGCATCCTGCCTTCTGTGTCCTGGCTTCAGACTAAGTACACGGGGTATGCAGACCTTTGTGTGGAGGCAAGACACAGCATATTCAAGTGTAAGTGTGGCTGTGCCCAGCCCCTTTCTCCCATCTTGCCAGTGATTGCCCATCCAGGCACACCTAAGCTCCCTAATGTGTGTGGCTGTCTAGGAGGAATAAACTAAGCTCAACTGACAGCTACACCCAGTCATGTGATCCAGGTACAGGCTGCGGGCACTAATAGCTTTAGCAGGAAAACGCCAACTTTCTAAAAGTGGCATTTTCAAAATTGCAATTTAAAATCCGCCTTCACCGTAAGTTAGGATTTTAAATTTCAATTCCAGAGACACCAAATATGAACTGCTCACCTGCTTTCATTTGGAAATTACAGCTTATTGAATGTATTAAGGTAACTCCATTGTTAGTCTATGGGAGAGGTAGGCCTTGCAACAGTGAAAAACAGTTTTAAGAGTTTTTCACTACCAGGACATGTGAAACTTAAAAGTACATGTTTCATCTTATAAATACACTGCGCACTGCCCTTGGGGGCAATATATATGTCTAAAAAGGGAAGGTTTGGGCCTGGTAAAATGTTTAGTTAGCCAGGTTGACATGGCAATTAAAAACTATACCCACAAGCTGCATTGGCAGGCCTGAGACATGTTTAAAGGGCTACTTAAGTGGGTGGCACAATCAGTGCTGCAGGCCCACTAGTAGCATTTGATTTACAGGCCCTGCCCACTTATAGCATATATTTACATGGGACTTATGAGTATATTAAATATACCAATGAGTTTGAGCCAATGTTACCATGTTTTAAGGACTGAGCACAGGCACTTTAGCAGTGGTAAAGGCACAGAGTTCTATGGCCAGCAAAAATGAACTCAGCAAAAAGTGGAGGGTAAAGGCAAAATGTTTGGGGGTGACCCTGCAGCGAGGGCCAGGCCCAATAGTGACCCTAACAATTTTTTCTGAATTTTCTGTGTGTTTTACTGTGAGCTATCCCACAGTGTCACTCTTTCCCTAAAACAACATGACATAACTTTTCTTCCCCTAGTCAGAGGTGCTGTGCACACACAGACGTGTGTCACTCTAAACCAGTTCTGGGGCAGCTACGCCTCCCACAGAGATTAGTGGAAGTCTGACTAAAGGGACAATGGGATAGAGGGGGCATGCCCAGGTGTAGGCCTACTTTGAATAGGCCGGGGCGGAGCTTGTAGAGTTTTGCTCTGTGGAATTCCACGGAGCGCAAAAAAACCTGCAAGATTCCATGGGACTCCACGAGTGGGTGCAAGTGGATGCCCTCCCATCCACACTGGCTTTTACATGCCAGCAGTGCAAGGGGCATTTCCGTGTTGAAACATCAACGCAAACGGCACCACAAGGTTCACACAGGCGCGGCCATTTTGCTCTCCATGCTTTCTGTTTTCTGCATGGTGCTGGGCCTGATTTTTTAATCCTTTTCTATCCTCCCCCTATCCTACACATTCACCTTTCATTTACCTTTTCTTGATCAGTGTGTGTCTTTGTGTTTGGGAATTTTACATTTTTGTGGGTTTCTTTTACTTTTTCTGTGACTTTTGGGACTTTTTTTGGTTTTTCTCTCTACTTCCTTTAGTTCCTCCTTTATACTTCTGTAAGTTGTGTTCTTTATTTTCTGTTCTACCCAGCGCCATATCGGAGCACCAGGGAGCAAGCGGCAGTGTAAGTGTGACTTTTACAAGCCACCGCCAGCTCCACCGAGGGGTGCAGCCCCACCCCATTTTGTCTGAGGCAGAGGTGGCTGCATTTGTTTTCTATGTGCAGCGCCACCTCCTCTCCATGCAGGCAGCAGGCGGCAGGCCTTGAAGGGGGTACGCCCTGTGGGAGAGCTTTTGGCAGACGGGATATCCATCACCGTTATGACGGAGTAACCCATCTGCTGAAATATAAATCAAGCCCTTAGTCTTAATCTGGTGATAAAGTATTCTGGCTTAATTACTTGGAGCCAGTCAGTACTTCTTTTATGTGAGTCATATGTGGGGAAAACCTGGTCCTGTGACTAATCACATCAAAATTTCCAATGGCCCTAGGGGACCAACAATGTACTGCTACTACTGTCCCACTATATAAACAAGTGTTTGCACAGAGCATTATTTAAAATTTGTAGTTTTTCTTTCTTTATATAGCTACTCCTGCTGTACCACCATCTCGGCAGGAGATGGCAGTCGGGCTCTGGCAGTAGTGGGTGGAGGCCATCCAGGCCAAATATCACTGGCTGGCGGCTGTGGAGGAGAGGAGAAATCTGTCATCACTTCCCTGGGCCCCAGTTCCTCCAGCCAGCCGTCAGCACCTCCATCCTGGCCACAGTGTCAGCAGTGCCACCTGCAGCTTTGATCTTTGTCCCGATCCACCACTGCTGCCCCCCTACCCAGACCACTTCCAACGCCACATGGTCCTTGAACTGGCACAGCTTCGCCAGGAGATTATGAACCTTAGCTTTACATTTGATGATCTCTAATGCCCTTTTTATATTTTGCTTTGGTGGGAGGGACTTTTGCTGTGAGTGGAGAGGGTGGGAATTGGAAAAGGAAAGTTAGACTTTTGGACATTCTTTCTTCTGGACATTGGCTAGGGATGGGTGATGTTTTTGGTGTTTTACATTGCTGCCTTTTAGCGCAGTCTGTTTTTTAAATCTGCTTTAAAAAGTGTATACAAGTTAGTAATACCCTTGGCCTACTACCCTCTGTAATTAAATTGACCACTAGGGGGGATTTTCATTGCCATTGCCTATATTGTCTATGCCTACAACAACTTAGATCAACAACATCTTCAGTAGAAGCTAGTTACTAACTGAACTAGTTCACTTCACTCCATAGTTCTCTTACCTGAATAGATGAAGCGATGGTTGCTACATGTCTCAATCTTCTTACTGCAGTGTTTTCCAAGGTGCCTTATTAATGGTGGTGGTTGTAGTAGTATGCTAGTCCGCTAACAAGGAAGGCATCAAAAGTGAGGTCACCTAGGTGAACCCGAACTGTAGGATTAACCTAAGGATTATCCATCACAGGCAACTACATTGAAAGAAACACAGAGTTAGTGGGTTATATTATATTATATCATGACTTTAGAAAGACTGAGACCAGACTAACACCATGACACAATGAGAAGAAGATATGATATTATAACAAAAACTAGCAATTGTACATTCTTCTGAGCAATGGGGAGCTAGTATTTAATTAAAACTGAACTCACAGAATCCTCGAGTCAGGAGAAGTGAACTCAGAGTTCGGAGTGGACAAGGTTGAGCATTTACGCAACACAAGGCCTGAATCATGATGTTGATGAATGATGTTTTCTATATCTAAAATAGGGACCCTTTTTATGCATGGTGGGTAAGCAGGGATGCTGTGGGCTATTGCTAAGGCAATAGAAGATCCTGTAGTGAGTAGGTGTCAGTTTCATAACATCTGCCCCACCAAGTGTGTGATCCATCTATGGTGTAAATTAAGTCACACCTCAATAAACCCCACTGCCCGGGGAAGAGGGTTAGGGTTTTGATGAATGGATGGGAAATGGGATTTGGGGAAAGGTGTGACAAAGACAAACTCTACACAACAATTCATCAGGGTCATGAGCAGCACATCATCTTCAATCTGTTGTGGAAGGAAATGAAGGAATGAGTATGACACAGTTCAGTTAAATGCATTGTAAACAGTCCTTCAGCCTCAGAGACCCATGTTATTATATATCTAAATGTTCTGTCATTTAGCTTTGAAAAATAGTAAGCACAAATTATGGAGGACTGAAGTGAACCCACATAATTCTAAAAATTATGATGTTAAATGCAAATTATACTAAATTGCAAATTGGGCTGTGCATCTGAATTCTTCTCGGAAAGTCCATCACTCTTGGGTGCCTGGCTGAACCGGTCCTGTAAGGTAAGCAGGAGTGTTATGGGGCTTTTGCCTTTCATGCAGGAGAAGCCTGAGGACAGCGGACTGTAAAACAGAAATTATATTGTGGAGGCAAGGAGAAGGCCTAAAGGTAAACTTCATGAGGAGTGTGCCAAGAAAACTAAGAGGGAGAGCAACAGCATAGGCTGCTGCAACCTTTAAATTTATGACTCAAGATCAATTAATTAACTGAGAAGTGAGAGCAATTTTACAATTAATCATGGACAAGTACTAGCTGCATGGACGGAGCTGATCAACTTCACAACTGCCATCATAACATTTCGCTAAGTGCGTGCATCATGTGATGATGTGACATCTGTCTTCAATTAGAACAAGAGGCCTCCCCGGACCACAACCCATAATTGAGGAGGTTCACATTTGAGCCAGCACATACACTCAGCAGCAGTATGACACACCTCTCTCCAGTCCACAGAGCTGAGTAGACCTCTTAGAGTCATCATCATGTTGGTTTCCTTGAAGTCAATAACTTCTTTCTTCTGGCTGTTGAGGTAGTCCCTCCCTGAGTCCTTCCATCATCCTGACTCCGAGTAACGAATCAGTCCAACTCTGTCGCACCCAAATGAGAGAGATTGACCTGTAGTGCACTGCTGTATATTGATGAAAAAGAAGAGAAACATTATTTGAGTCGTTGTTTTGTGTAGAATTGTGTTTTTTAACTCAACTGACTGGTCTGGTCTCTGAAGATTGAGAACCAGAAAAAAAGTATGAAAGGGCCAATCACCTTCAGGAAAAATGATCACCCATCAGGCCCCAAACATTGCAAATCATCAAAATAACCATATAAATCATCACTCAATAATATATCACTCATTGGTGCAATAGTTCACTGTTACAATCCAAGCACAGTGGTACATAATCGTATCTCCTCTTTGATGCAAGCAACACAACTCGGGCAGTGTTGTAAATCAAATGATCTGGCGCAGTCCTGCTAGGTCATTGTCTTTAATGTCCGTAAGGGAAAGGGGAGGCTTCTTCACTTTACACTGGTCCAACTCCTATCTGACCATACATGTGCCTAAAATGGTCGGGCTATATAAATAAGTCAGATATGAAGTATACAATGTTCCCCTAGCTATATCCATGTTGGGTTTTATTTTTGGCAAAGCAGTTCGACGACAAATAATAATTAAAAAGTTCTAAGGTGGCCTACTCTCAGTCAAAGAAGTAGACTTCTTCCTCAAACTCAGGTGGTTCACCCAGAAGTTGGTCAGCTAACACACAAGTCTGATCAATCACCCTAATCCTCCTCCAGTGATATTTCAGGAACAATGTGGTTTTGTGCTATGAAGTTTTGGTTCCTTTTGTTCATGCTCAATTGCTCCATGTTTTGCGGTGAGAGACTGGTCCTTCTCACTGTGACAACTGTGCCAGCTGCACTGAACACACACTCAGGAGACACACTGGTGATCAGACAAGCCAGATGCTTTATCATCAGCCTACTGAGCTCTGGCTATTGGTGCATCTTCCCATACCAATACACCAATGGGTTTTGATCCACCTAGACCTCTTGTGGGTCATCCAGATAGCCCTGGATGATCCTTTGAATGGTCATTGGGGCTGCTACTTACTCGACCTCTTTTGCCTTCGCCTCTACCCTGGACTTAAGACCTACCATTTAAAACCAAGCCAATGCAGAGTTTGAGGCCGATTGTTCTATTCATGTTGTTGTTGTGAGACAACAGGATTGCCCTCTCTGGAAGTTGAAGGTGGCACCCCAGAACTTCTGCCGGGAATGGGATTCTAATGTCCAGCCATTCTTCTTCCAGGTCTCTGGCTCGTTCAACAATCCACATATTGTGAAACATCCTCTTCTGAAAAAAGAATGAAAGTGGGCGGAATTTTTTTGTACCATGGATCAAGTATTGTGGCACTGATGTACTCTTTGGACAACACAATGTCTCTTTGCAGCCTTGTATTATCAACCAAAAGAAGGATTAAGCCCTCATCCAACTCGCGCACATCTTCATTTTCATTCACACCTGCGTGTGCGAACTTTTCAGACACCTTTTTTAACTGACCCTGTATCAGATGCAACAACAAGATTGCTTGGCTCATCATACTGTCCTCCTTACTGACTTCCTGTGTGAAAACCGCAAAAGGAAGTAGCATCTCTCTCAGGTACTTGACTAGGCCCCCTTTGTCCATCTCAGTGATCATGCTTTCCCCAGTTGCATTCACTCTTTGCATGACATACTCATTGGTCATTTTGTACCGCTCAAACAGATGTTGCAATATATAATAGGTTGAGTTCCAACATGTTGGTGCCTCATGTATGAGGGCTTTAAGTGGTACTCTGTTAGCACGTTGAATGATCCTCAACCGTTTCCGGGATTTTAAAGAATGACTGAAATGAGAGCAGATTCTTCTGCATGTGCTCAGTAAGTTGCTGACTAGGTCTTATTTTTCGAGAAAGTCCTGCACAAAGATGTTAAAGCAATGTGCCAAACACAGGACCCTGAAATATTTACCATTTGATATACCTTGTGATATCCAGACTCGACTATGGAAATGCTATCCTCACTGGTACAGCGAAATCCCACCTTGCCCCCATCAAAACAACTCTAAACGCAGCAGCGAGAATGGTCACTGGAGTCAGGAAATTTGAGCACATTGCACCTGAATGAATGAATGAATGAATATAATCTTGTATAGCGCTAACTTAGCCCAAGGGCGTCAAGGCGCTGATAACGGGGTGAGACAACAGATGGTAAACCTGGTAGAAATGCTCAGGGGAAGCTCTGTTTGAAAAGCCAGGTCTTCACTGCTTTTCGAAATAGAGAGTGTGACACCTGACCAGAGAGCTCTTGCGGCAGTGAATTCCACAATTTGGCGGCAGCAGTGGAAAACGCTCTACCTCCCCATCTGGCCTTCTTGAATCTCGTAATTCTAAGCAGTTTTTTTTCCGAGGATCGAAGCTGTCTGGTGGGGACATAACGATGAAAGAGAGCTTTGAAACCCTCGGGGCCAGCATCATGGTAGGCGTTATGGGTTAAACATAATGTTTTGAACAGAATCCTTCGGTCCAAGGGAAGCCAGTGTAAAGATCTAATTGTTGTGGAGACTGAGTGGTATTTAGGCAGGTCGGTCACCAGCCTTGCAGCCGCGTTCTGCACCAACTGCAGACGATTAATCAGTCCTTTGTTAATGCCCAAATAAAGGGCATTGCAATAGTCCAATCTGGACGTTACCAAGGCGATGACCGCCTGCTTGCGTGATTCAAAGGAGAGGTAGGGAGTGATTTTTCTTAGGATTCTGATAATCCCAAAACAGGTGGAGACTGTTCTACTGACCTGTCGATTTAGTGACAGGGAGTTATCCACTATGACCCCTAGGTTTTTACCGTAGGAGACAGGGCAGGGACAAGCCCCGAGTGAAGCTGGCCACCATTCTTTGGACCAGATATCTGAGTGGTTGCCAAAGATAAGGACCTCCGTCTTTTTCCCATTTAATTTCAGGAAGTTTTCCGTCATCCAAGTGGAGACTGCCTGCATACAATTTCTAAAATTAAGAGCAGAGTCCCTGACATCATGGGTGATAGACACCATTATTTGGGTGTCGTCCGCATAGGACAACACCTCTAAGCCAAAAGATCTCACCACCTCGGCCAAAGGGGCAACATAAATATTAAAAAGTGTAGGGCTCAGGGATGAGCCCTGGGGTACACCACAAGATACAGATTTAGCGGCTGAGTAAAAAGGACCCAGTTTGACAGTCTGTGCATGCTCACTGAGAAAAGAGGCCAAGAGATCCAGAGCCGAACCCCCGATCCCAATCTCCATGAGGCGGGCAACCAACCTTTGAGGAGAAAGGGTGTCGAAAGCCGCGGTTAGGTCAAGTAAAACCAGTAGAGTGGTGTGTCCTGCATCAACCTGGGTCCGAATATTATTGAAGACAGCAGTAAGGGCTGTTTCCGTACTATGTTGGCTTCTGAACCCATGTTGTGTGCCATCTAATAGATGGTGATCCTGAAGGTAAGCACTCAATTGCAGATTTAGGTATTTTTCCAGGATCTTTGCTGGAACAGGCAAGAGGGAGATGGGCCTATAGTTCTTAGGTTCTGTAGGATCCAGTGAAGGCTTCTTCATGAGTGGTTTAACAACTGCCGTCTTCCATAGAGTCGGGTACTGTCCCTCTGAAATGGCTATATTCAGGACGGCGGTAAGATGGGGGATAAATACCTCCCTGCCAGCTTTTAAAACCTTGAGGGGACAGGAATCTAAGGGTGATCCAGATTTGACTCCTTCTAGGAGTCGATCGGTCACATCTGATGACAAGAGAGGGAAGGCGAGCAGTTTGGGTGTCTCCATGGAGTAAGTTTTTTTTCCTGGAGACTGGATCGACCAACTAGAAAGGCTCAAACTCGTATTGGAAGCTTCCAGCTGGGAGTAAATATCTGATATTTTGGTCTTGAAAAAATCAGATAATGTGTTGCAAAATTCTTGGGAAAAATCAGTGGAGTCTGTGACAAGGGGAGATGAGAGGGATTTGATAGCCTTAAAGAGTTCCCTGGAGGAATTAATTCCGTCTGTTAAGTTCAGGTAGTAAAGCCTCTTTTCCTCAATAATAGCAGCCTTATATTCTTTCAGACCGTTCTTATGTAGGGTTCTGCCTGAAGGTTCTAATTTAGACCGCCATTGCCTCTCCTGTTTACGGCAATTTTGCCGCATCTTTCTTAATCTTTGTGTGAACCAGGGTGCAGACGGCTTTTTTCTTGCTGAATAGTGTTTCCTCAAAGGTGCCAGTTCATCAATAACTTTTGAGAGTTCGTGTGCCAATTCAGCTGCGGCCAGATTGGCATCATGGGACCTTGACCGATGGATTTTACTAAGGAGCAGAGACAGCGATTCCTTACTGATCCTGATAAGATTTCTTTTATTCTCCATATTCCCAGTTCCAGCTAAGTCATTTACTGGAGTTGAAATGCTAAGATCAAAAGGGACCGCAAAGTGATCCGACCAGGAAAGTGGTATGGGGGCTCTGACCACTACCCGATGGTCACTAGAAAATACACCATCCAGGGAATGGCCTGCTATGTGGGTGGGTCCCTTAACCAATTGAGAGAAACCACAGCTGCTCATGGTAGCCAGAAATACCTGCGTGTCTTTACAATCAGACAACTCTAGGTGGAAGTTAAAATCACCCAAGATAGTAAAGTTAGATCTGTCTAAGTAGGGTTCTA
The DNA here is from genome assembly GCA_963921515.1 of Calotriton arnoldi. NCBI lineage: Eukaryota > Metazoa > Chordata > Amphibia > Caudata > Salamandridae > Calotriton > Calotriton arnoldi. The sequence goes on along the minus strand of CAWUFW010008778.1, from coordinate 706,097 downwards.
GCTGGTTACTAAAATCATGACTAAAAGCTGCCCTGGGGCCCGGCTGCCTATAACACAGAACGCCAGAGAAACTTTCCGAGGGGTGGACATTAATAGAAAAGTACAGTGCCTCAAATGAATCTGCACTTAAAGAACTTAAAGAACAAAAATGGCTCCCAGCTGAGATGCGGGCCAGCTTCAGAACGGCCTGCCTTAAGCGCAAAGCCCTCCACACAGGGAAACCTGAATACCTGGCCTCCAAACTTAAAAAGGCCGGCCAGACAAGGAACCTCAGGAGCTCCAACTCCCTTCTACTCATCCCTTTGAAAACACGAAAACAAAAAACTGCTGCTCGATCCTTCGCTGGAAACGCACCAAAAATCTGGAACTCCATCCCAGCAGACATTAGGACTATCCCGTCCTTTGTAAAATTTAAAAAACTCCTAAAAGACCTCTTCCTCAACCGTGCCTTCCCGAACAGGTAACCGGCGCTGAAGGGCACGCAACGACATTATGAAGCACCACAACACCTTGTCACCACTATCTACCTCCTCCAAGCGCCCCTTCGCCCCCCGCTCACCTCTACCTGAAAACGGTCCCACCCATGTCAACGTGCACTCTTGCTGCACCACTTGCTGGGACCTCTGTACCTATCTGTATACTTATGCCTTGTGATTCCTGCATTTTATCCGCTGTAAAGCGCTCCGATACCCTCGGGTCTGGCCAGCGCTATATAAAACTCCTTAAATAAATTTGTCAGGGCCTTAACTATATTGCTGCCATTGTCCGTGGCAAAGTCTTTCAAATACCTTGCTGTTAAAGTCTTCCAAAATGTTTGCAGCTGTATGGTGTTTCTCCATGGTGAACATGATAACTTTTGCATGCTGCCGAACACCTTTAAAAGTTTCTTATTTATAATTTAGTATGGTCATTTACCTTATTATTATCCTAAATGATTAACAACAATACAGTGTATAAATTCCAAAGTCAAACCCCACCACCATAACATAATAGTTAATTTCCAATTAGAATAACAACATACAGATGTAACTGTTTGCTGTGTGTGCATCTAAGGAAGACGCCTGTGGAAATTCAGGGAGGTGCAGGGGAAAATGGAATAATCATTAAGAAATGAATGCTGGTGTGTTTCTATGGCAGACAAGGGGTCCAGAGGGAAATGGAATAATCCTTAACAAATGAATGCTGGTGTGCATCCTATGGCCAGCAAGGGAGTCCAGGGTGTGTGCCTATGGCAGGCAAGGTGGTCCAGGGGGAAATTAAAGAATCCTTAAAAAATGAATGTTGGTGCTGGTGTGTGCCTGTGGCAGGCAAGGTGGTGCAGGGGCAAAAATTGAATAATCCTTAAAAAAATAAATGCTGGTGTGTGCCTATGACAGGCAAGAGGGTCCAGGAGGGAAATAGAATAATCCTTAAAAAAGAAAGCTGGTGGGTGTGTATCTAAGCTTCATACAAGCAAAGGGGGAGGAGGAAATGACCTTACTTTGCCCTCCTTAGGGTAAACCTTATCACACACTGAGAAGTAAGGACATGTAGATTGCTTCTTTTATGAGAAAATTAAGTGAAAAGTTTGTGGCACGCTTCATCATAGGGCTGCTGCAAACACCTCTGCGCAGACCAATGCTAGAGGTGGAGCAATAGGGTGGGGAAGACAATACAAACACAAAGAAAAGGAAAGACTCCTAAGAAAAACAAGTGCAGATAATAAGTTTAAAACTAACTAAGGGATATCCCAATAACTATTTTATTCCTGGATTCCCCTGTTAGGGCTAAAAGGTATCTCCCAACCAAAGGATGGGGTTAAGGAATGATTTAAGCACCATTCACTCCTCCGTTCTGCAAAGAAGTCGACATGTTTCTGCCGGATATCTTAGTCTTTAGTCTGTGTATCTGATTACTACACCTGTCACTTGTAAATATAAGACGGTTCTGTAATCATACTCCAAATTGGATCTGTAAGTGAAGAAATAAAATGTACAAGTGAAAAGAATACTGGTATTCATGACAGATGAGAATACCTTGTGTCTTTTAGTGTGATAAAAACATTGCTACCGTTACCCTTTCTCAACCCATTAGGCGCGATGCGGCCTGTTTATCAATTATATTAAATCACCACTCATGGGCACAGTGCCCTTGGTAAACCGTGAATTTCACGATCTTATATTAAAAACTCCAACTGTTTAAAAATAGTATGAACACACCTATCAATGTCTAGTAAGAGATCATGCGTGTGAAAGTTGCATGCATATACCCTTGCTTGAAAGGCTCGGGTAATGAGTAATCAAACTCGGTACATCTTACCGAGTTTCACTTAGGATACTGCTGGAATTGGCACAGGAAATGAGGGCGACCCCCTGTAGTCACACACTAGTTTGGAGAATAGGGGTAATGTATGCATAGTTAGATCGTGGCACACTCAAAGTTACTGATGGTACAGTTTTCTCAGTCACACACGTAACCTGCAATATATCCAGACGAAAATGGTAATATCATATATTCGCTGTAGGCGTGACCATATTGAAATAGTTAGCATTCAAGCCTGTGTTGGACTATACATACCGGTGTCCATCACGTCACATGAAGCATTCGCTCTTACACTCAAACAAAGCTCCGTTCAAAACCCCTCTTACAAACTGCCAAACCCCCTCCTTACTTCATCAAGGGTGGTGCACCTCTGGTACAATGTCCCTCCCGGTGCCGTGTTCTAGCAGTATCCTAAGTGAAACTCGGTAAGATGTACTGAGTTTGATTACTCATTACCCGAGCCTTTCAAGCAAGGGTATACGCATGATCTCTTACTAGACATTGATAGGTGTGTTCATACTATTTTTAAACAGTTGGAGTCTTTAATATAAGATCGTGAAATTCACAGTTTACCAAGGGCACTGTCCCCATGAGCGGTGATTAAATATAATTGATAAACAGGTCGCATGGCGCCTAATGGGTTGAGAAAGGGTAAAGGAAGCAATGTTTTTATCACACTAAAAGACACGAGGTATTCTCATCTGTCATGAATACCAGTATTCTTTTCACTTGTACATTTTATTTCTTCACTTACAGATCCAATTTGGAGTATGATTACAAGAACGTCTTATATTTACAAGTAACAGGTGTAGTAATCAGATACACAGACTAAAGTATACTAGAAAGGGAGTAAGACTAGGGATCTAACAGTCCTGAGGAAAGCCGGGAGAGACACGATATCCGGCAGAAACATGTCGACTTCTTTGCAGAATGGAGGAGTGAATGGTGCTTAAATCACTTTCTTCACCCCATCCTTTGGTTGGGAGATACCTTTTAGCCCTAACAGGGGAATCCAGGAATAAAATAGTTATTGGGATATCCCATAGTTAGTTTTAAACTTATTATCTGCACTTGTTTTTCTTTAGATCCTTTCCTTTTCTTTGTGTTTGTATTGTCTTCCCCACCCTATTGCTCCACCTCTAGCGTTGGTCTGCGCAGAGGTGTTTGCAGCAGCCCTATGATGAAGCATGCCACAAACGTTTGTGGGTGAGGGCAGTTTTTTCAAAACATTGCACTTTGCTACCCTTTTCAATTAATTTTCTCATAAAAGAAGCGATCTACATATCCTTCCTTCTCAGTGTGTGATTAGGGTGTGTATCTAAAACAAACAGGGGGCTCAGGGGGAAATGGAATAATCCTTAAAAATGTAATGTTGGTGTGTGCCTATGGCAGGCAAAGCAGTCCGGGGAAATGGAATAATCCTTAAAAAATGAATGCTGGTGTGCACTTAGGGCAGGCAGTGGGCCCAGGGGGATATGTAATAATCCTTAAAAAATGGATCCTGGTGTGTGCCTATGGCAGGCACGAGGATCCAGGGGGAAATAGAATAATCCTTAAAAAATTAATGCTGGTGTGTGCCTATGGCAGGAAAGTGGGTCCAGGGAGTGTGCATTTGGCAGAGAAGGAGGTCCAGGGGGAAATTGAATAATCCTTTAAAAATACATGATGGTATGTGTACACCTATGGAAGGCAGGGGGCCCAGAGGGAAATGGAAAAATCCTGAAAAATGAATGCTGGTGTGTGTGCACCTATGGGGGGCAGGGGGCCCAAGGGGAAATGGAATAATCCTTAAAAAATGAATGAGGATGTGTGCCTATGGCAGGCAAGAGGGTCGAGGGGAGAATGGAATATTCATTAAAAAATTAAATCTGGTGTGCACCTATGGCTGGCAAGATGGCACAGGCAGGAATGGTATAATTCTTAAAAAATTATTTCTGATGTGCACCTACTGTAGTCAATGGGGTCCAGGGGAAATTGAACAATCCTTAAAAAATTAATGCCGCTGTGCACCCATGTCAGACAAGGGGGTCCGGGGAAATGGAACAATCCCTTAAAAAGTAATGCTGGTGTTTGTGAACCTATGGCAGGCAGGGGGTCTAGGGGGAAATGGAATATTCCTTAAAAATGAATGCTGGTGTGTGCCTATGGCTGGCAAGGGGGTCCAGGGGCAAATTGAATAGTTCTTTAAAAATGAATGCTGGTGTATGCTTATGGCAGGTAAGGGGGTCCAGGGGGAAATGGAATAATCCTTAAAAATGAATGCTGGGGTGCAACTATGGCAGGCAAGGAGGTCCAGGGGAAAATTGAATTATCCTGGAAAAAACTGAATGCTGGTGTGCACCTATGGCAGGCAGGGGCAGAGGGGAAATGGAATAATCCTTAAAAAATGAATAACAGTGTGCGCCTATGGCAGGCAAGAGGGTCCGGGAAATGGAATAATACTTAAAGAAATTAAGGCTGATGTGCGCCTATGGCATGCAGGGTGGTCTTGGGGAAATGGAATAATCGTTAAAAAATTAATGCTGGTGTGTGCCTATGGCAGGCAAGGGAGTCCAGGGGGAATTGGAATAATCCTTAAAAAGTTTATGCTGGTGTGTGTGCACATATGGCAGGCAGGGGGCTTAGGGGGAACAGAATAATACTTAAAAAATTCATGCTGGTGTGTGGCTATGGCAGTCAAAGGGGTCAAGGGGGAAATGGAATATTCCTTAAAAAATGTATGCTGGTGTGTGCCTATGGCGGTCAAGGGGGTCAAGGGGTAAACCAAATAGTCCTCAAAAATTGAATGCTGGTGTGCCTCTCAGGCAGGCATGGGGATCTAGGTAAAACAGAATAATCTTTAAAAAATGAATGCTGGTGTGCGCCTATGGCAGGCAAGGGGGTCCAGGGGGAAATGGAATAATCCTTAAAAAATGAATGCTGGTGTGTGTGCATCTATGGGGGGCAGAGGGCCCAGGGGGAAATTGAATAATCCTTAAAAAATGAATGAGGATGTGCACCTATTGCAGTCAAGGGGCTCCAGGGGGAAATGGAACAATCCTTAAAAAAATTAATGCTGCTGTGCACCTATGGCAGGCATGGGGGTCAAGGAAGAACTGGAATAGTCCTTTAAAATTGAATGCTGGTGTGTGTGCACCTATGGCAGGCAGGGGACCCAGGGGGAAATTGAATAATCCTTAAATAATGAATGCTGGTGTATGGCTATGGCAGGCAAGGGGGTCCAGGGTATGCATCTATGACAGGAAAGGGGCTCCAGGGCGAAATTGAATAATCTTTAAAAAATGAGTACTCGTATGAGTGCACCTATGGCAGTCAAGCGGCCCGGGGGGAATGGAATAATCCTTAAAAAATGAATGCTGGTGTGTGCATATGGCAGGCAAAGGTGTCCAGGGGAAATGGAATAATCCTAAAAAAGTGAATGCTGGTGAGTGTCTATTGCCGGCAAGGGGGCCAGGGGGAAATGGAATAATCATTAAAACATTAATGCTGGTGTGCACCTATAGCAGGCAAAGGGGTCCAGGGGGAAATGGAATAATCCTTAAAAAATGAATGCTGGTGTGTGTGCACCTATGGCAGGCAGGGGGCCCAGAGGAAAGTGAAATAAAACTTATAAAATAAATGCTGGTGTGTGCCTATAGAAGGCAAAGGGTCCAGGGGGGATTGGAATAATCCTTATAAAATGATCGCTGGTGTGTGTGCACCTATGTCAGGCAGGTGACCCAGGAGGAAATGGAATAATCCTTAAAAAATGAATGCTGGTATATGCCCATGTCAGACAAGGGGGTCCGGGGGAAAGGGAAGAATCCCTTAAAAAGTAATGCTGGTGTTTGTGCAACTATGGCAGGCAGGAGGCCCGGGGGAAATGGAATAATGCTTAAAAAAGTAATGCTGTTGCGCGCTTATGGCAGGCAAGGGGGTCCAGGGGGAAATTGAGGGAAATTGAATAATTCCTAAAAATGAATGCTGGTGTGTGCCTGTGGCAGGCACGCAGGTCCAGGGGTAAATGGAATAACCCTTAAAAAATTAATGGTGGTGTGTGTGCACCTATGGCAGACAGGCAACCCAGGGGGGGAATGGAATAAACCATAAAAATTAGATATGTTGTGTGCCTATGGTAGACAAAAAGGTCCAGGGGGAGCTGGAAAAATCCTTAAAAAAATTTATACTGGTGTGCGTCTATGTCAGGCAAGGGGGTACAGGGGGAAATTGAATAATGCTTAAAGAATGAAGGCTGGTATGTGCCTATGGCAGGGAAGGGGGTCTGTGGAAAATTGAATAATCCTTAAAAAATGAATGCTGGTGTGTTTGCACCTATGGCAGGCAGGGAGCTCAGGGGGAAATGGAATAATCCTTAAAAATGAATGCAGGTGTGCGCCTATGACAGGCAAAGCAGTCCAGGGGGAAATGGAATAATTCTTAAAACATTAATGCTGGTGCACAGTGCACCGATGGCAGGCAAGGGGGTCCAGGGGAAAATGAAACAATCCTTAAAAAATTAGGGGCATATCATCAAGGCGCCGCGATAAAATTATCACCACTTTAGCGTCCGTTTTCGGGCGAAAAGCGGCGATAATTTTATCGCACTATCAGCAAGGACACGCTAACGCGTGTTCCTATGCCTCAGCACCGCTTTCCCTAACGCCCATCTTTGCATCGCCAATGATATGCAAAGTGGGCATACCCTGCTAAACTAACGTGGAGAATGTCGCTAACAGACATATCTCCAATTATCAAGCTAATCGCTAACCTGTGTAGCGACGAAAAAAGTAGCGCTAACCGCGCTTATCGCAGGTTTGCTTACGCCTGCTTTGAAACTGACTAAGCAATTCTAGTCTATGGGTGGTGGATCATAATGATGAGACCACCCTGCCCTATCATCAACGTATCGCCTATCTCTGTGCGATTATCGCTGGATTTCCAGCGATAATCGCACATTTTGCAGCTATCGCTTGGATTTTTATCGCTTTGGAGATAAGCGTTGCTGATAGGAGCTATCTCTGCGATAAAATCCAGCGATAGCCGGCGATAATTATCCTCGCGCTAAGCGCGCTTAGCGGTAATTATCGCCGGCTGTTGCTGATATGCCCCCTAATGCTGGTGTGCGCCTATGGCAGGTAAAGGGGTCCAGGGGTAAACCAAATATTCCTCAAAAATGTAATGCTGGTGTGCATCTCTGGTAGGCAAGGGGATCTAGGTAAAACAGAATAATCTTAAAAAAATTAATGCTGGTGTGCGCCTATGGCAGGCAAGGGGGTCCAGAGGAAAATGGAATAATCCTTAAAAAATGAATGCTGGTGTGTGTGCATCTATGGGGGGCAGAGGGCCCAGGGGGAAATGGAATAATCCTTAAAAAAAGAACGAGGATGTGCGCCTACGACAGGCAAGAGGGTCCAGGGGGGAATGGAATAATCATTAAAAAATTAATGCTGGTGTGCACCTATGGCAGGCAAGATGGCCCAGGCGGGAATGGAATAATTCTTAAAAAATGAATGCTGGCAAAACAGAATATTCCTTAAAAAATTATTTCTGGGGTGCGCCTATTGCAGTCAATGGGCTCCAGGGGGAAATGGAACAATCCTTAAAAAATTAATGCTGCTGTGCACCAATGGCAGGCATGGGGGTCAAGGAAGAACTGGAATAATCCTTATAAAATGAATGCTGGTGTGTGTGCACCTATGGCAGGCATGGGATCCAGGGGGAAATGGAATAATCCTTAAATAATGAATGCTGGTGTATTCCTATGGCAGGCAAGGGGGTCCCGGGTGTGCATTTATGGCAGGCAAAGGCAACCAGGGGAAATGAAATAATCATAAAAAATGAATACTGGTGCGTGCCTATTGAAGGCAATGGGGTCAGGGGGAAATGGAATAATCATTAAAACATTAATGCTGGTGTGCACCTGGTGTGTGTGCACCTATGGCAGGCAGGGGGCCCAGAGGACAGTGGAATAAAACTTATAAAATAAATGCTGGTGTGTGCCTATAGCAAGCAAAGGGTCCAGGGGGGATTAGAATAATCCTTATAAAATTAATGCTGGTGTGTGTGCACCTATGGCAGGCAGGTGACCCAGGAGGAAATGGAATAATCCTTAAAAAATGAATGCTGGTATATGCTCATGTCAGAAAAGGGGGTACGGTGGAAAGGGAATAATCCCTTAAAAAGTAATGCTGATGTTTGTGCAACTATGGCAGGCAAGGGGGCCAGGGGGAAATTGTATAATCCTTAAAAAATGAATGCTGGTGTCTCCCTATGGCAGGTACGTGGGACCAGTGAAAACTTAATGGTGGTGCATGTGCACATATGGCAGGCAGGGGCCCCAGGGGGTAATGGAATAATCCATAAAAATTAGATCTGTTGTGTGCCTATGGCAGACAAAAAGGCCCAGGGGGAGCTGGAATAACCCTTAAAAAAATTAATACTGGTGTGCGCCTATGTCAGGCAAGGGGGTACAGGGGGAAATTGAATACTCCTTCAAAAATGAAGGCTGGTATGTGCCTATGGCACATAAGAGGGTCTGTGGGAAATTAGATAATCCTTAAAAATGTAATGCTGGTGTGTTTGCACCTATGGCAGGCAGGGGGCTCAGGGGCAAATGGAATAATCCTTAAAAATGAATGCAGGTGTGTGCCTATGATAGGCAAAGCCGTCCAGGGGGGAAAGGAATAATCCTTAAAAAAATGAATGCTGGTGCACAGTGCACCTATGGCAGGCAAGGGGGACCAGGGGGAATGGAATAAAAATGAATGCTTGTGTGTGTGCGTCTACAGCGGGCTGGGGGTCCAGATGAAAATGAAATAATCCTTAAAAAATGAATGCTGATGTGCGACTATGGCAGGTAAGGGGGTCCTGGGGAAATTGAATAATTCTTAAAAAATGAATGCTGGTGTGCATCTATGGCAGTCAAAAGGGTCCAGGGGAAATGGAATGATCCTTAAAAAAGGATTGCTGGTGTGCACCTATGGCAGGCAAGTGGGTCCAGGGTGTGCGCCTATGGCCGGCAAGAGGTTCCAGGGGGAAATGGAATAATCCTTAAACAATGAATTCTGGTGTGCACCTATGGCAGGCAAGGGCTTCCAGGTGTGCGCCTATGGCATGCAAGAATGGAATGATAATTTAAAAAGAAATGCTGTTGTGTGTGCTGTGCACCCATGGCAGGCATATCCACAAGAAAGAAAAGAACACATGCAGGCCTATGGCAAAAGCACACTGGCTGGCTACACAAAATGGTCACTGGCCACCTGGCAAACAACAAGCAATGAGGCATGAAAAACAAAGAACTCATGCAGTCCTATGGACACTGACTACTCACAATGGTCCCTGGCCACATGCATGGAGAACCAGGATAAATGGTGGCCTTTAGCAAATACACTCTCACACACACTGGCCAGACAAAGAAGGCATGGTATTGCTGAAGAAAACCCTACAATTAATTTAGCAATGCCAAAACGAAAATTATCTGAGCTATATAAATTTCACAACAACACACATCCCCTCAAGTTATCAAAGATTATCCCACCTATACACTTTTTGGGTGAAAAAATGTGAAATACAACAAAAACACCACATTTTTAATTTAATCCTATGCCATCCAATCCCTAAATGATGTTTCAAAACAACAGATACCACAGAAACAATTGTTTCATGCACCCATGACTAGTACTGGGCCTACAGGCTGGATGGCCCATTCGCAGACTAGGCCACCTAGTAAAATAATGAATATTGCAAATTTAACAAACATGGAGAAAATGTACTGACCTCTGCAATATTTTTCCTTTACATATGATAAAAAATGAAATGCAAAAAATAACTAGTCCCCTACTGAAACTGCAGGCCACCCACCACGAGGAATTTTAAAAATTGCTCTCTATCAAACAAAAAACACCCTTATACAACAGTTTTTGAACTTACTTTTGATATCCCAAAAAAAAGTTCTTAAATCCGATGGTATATATGCAGCAGACAAGGAGAGTGAGCCTTCCAGCTTCAAATCCAAATGAAAAGTGACCAGGAGATGAACAACGCACTGGGAGGACCCTAAACCAAGCCCCTTGCACACCCACGTAAAAATAATTTGCCATGCGCCAGATGGCGGAATTTAGAGGGAACTCCATGCTATACACATTCTCCGCAAGTGGGGTGAATTGTTCTGCCCGAGCCTACCTTTGAAGTTCACTATGTGCCTGGGCCCCTGTCGATTGAAGGACTACACCTTCCTACACCCAAGGGTTTTTGTCCATGTCCTGGGAGTAATTTGCACCTTACTACAGGAGAGCCATCAGCTTATAAGGGACAGTTGGAATATTTGCAGAAAGGCAGAAGGTGACTTAAAAAAAATATATTTTCTTTAATAGTTAGGGCAAATTTGACTTTATCATTAAATTGAGTTTTTCCTAACTGTTAAAAATAATCCTTGAAATATTTTTCTAGTTGATACCATTTTAAATTTAGCATTATTAGGCATAATAATATATTCCTGTGCTATATGGAAGCAGCTAGCTTTGCAACAGTGGAAATACATGTTAGGCTTTTCCACTTGAAGGACATATGGAACATTAAAATTTACATGTCCTACTTTTAAACACTAAAGCCTACTCTAGGGGTGACATATCAGTATTTAAATGGGAGGTCTAGACCTTTCAAAAGAGTTTATTTTGAGAGATTGAATTGGCAGTTTGTCATGCCAAAGTTCTTTATTCGGTCAATTTATGACCATTAAAGCATATAAAAATACATAGATAATTATAAAACAGCTCCAGCCTGCTGGATTGTCAGGTTCTAAGTGTAGAAACTGTGGTTGACTTATGTCTGTCTTAGAATGGTCACATGTAAAGGGTTCATTGTCATCAGAACTATAGGACTGTCATGTTTAAAATATAAGAACTGTGGATGGCTTATTGCTGTCCTATGATGTACAGGATTAGGGGGATTTCTCATTAGGTTGCTACATCAAATAAATGATGCAGCCACATTCTGTAACACCATGGTAGTCTTTTCCACTGTATCTGTTCGCCTCTCCTAAGACATATGGAGAGTGTGATTATGTATGTTTCTCTTTTTTCTCTTCTCTGTTTTACTCATCACAAAGACTTGCTCTCTTGAATGCTTCCAAAACATACATCGACTCCAGCATTTTGGTGGCTGTCGAATTCAGGGCGCAGTTACGCAGATTCCAGTAAGCTGTCAGCTAAGACTATTAGCCCTGTTTGAGGGATATTTAGTTCTATATTAGCAGGGAGGTTTCAGGTGCTTATGGAATATATGTTTTTTTTTTCAAGGAACATATACAGAATTGGATGAAGGACTCTGTGCAAATTTCTGACCTACGGGCTTTACTAAGCCTTCTCAATTCGTGATAAGCTATATTGGATTGTTTTTTTTTAGTTAATGAATGATTTTATGTTCTAGCCATCTATAGGTACAAGTTTGTTTGAAAAATTGGACTTAATGGTCTCAGAGGAGAATGTAAACCCTTCAGACAGTCTTACTGCCATTTCTTTCTTTGAATAAATATTTTTGTCATTTTGTCATTAAAAGAATTAGGGGCCGATTCCGATTCGGGCCGGAAAACGTACCGACCGACTCGGAGCCGGAATAAATACCGACCGACACGTACCGGTGCAGCCCGACCCGCAAAGTACGATGAGAAGCGTGCAAAATACGACCGACGCATACGGAACACAAGCCGAACGACCGAACCGCGCGGAAAACAGCCATCCGGCCGGAAAACCACGTGAAACAAACCGACCGACACGCACCAGGAAGAATCCCGAACGAAACGTACCCGCGAACTCCTACCCGCCAAGTACGATGCAACACGTGGAAAACACGACCGAGTCGCACGGGGCCAAAGCTGCATGACCGACACGCATACAAAACTGCGAGCCGAAGCAACCCAAAACCCTGCGACCGACGCGTACGCAGCACAGAAAACAGCACAAACACAGCGTGAACGAATCTGAGAGGCTCGCACGAGACAACTGGAGGGTCTGACTCGGTCAGAAGAACGTCTCCTACATGCACAAAAAGAACCAAGGGAAAAAAACACAAAAAAGGCCAAACAAGCAATTACAAAGCAAATAAATACTGGGTGGGGAAACAGGGAACAAAGACACACCCACAACTCCACCCATATAAAGGACACAAATCCCTACCATGATCCTTTGCAAATTCAAATTACCTGCCAGCACTCAACACCAACAGACAGCAACCACACACACACTCACAGCTCATCATCACACAAGCCACACACCAGCAGCACCACAACAAATAGCACCCTCACATACACCCAGCAAAACACACACTCACACACCCTCACTTGCACACCAACACACACATCACACACCAGCACCACCCAACACCATGCCCCCAAAGAAGAATCACAAGTTCCTAGATAGTGAATTGGAAGTCCTGGTAGATGAGATCCTCAGGGTAGAGCCACAGCTGTTTGGTACATTGGTCCAACAGACACCCATGTTGCAGAAAACCAAGATGTGGGAGAGGATCGTCGACAGGGTGAACGCACAATCACCATGTTTGCGCACAAAGGTAGACATCCAGAACAGGTGGTATGACGTGCGCAGGAGGGTCAAGGAGCTGTTGAAGAAGGACTACATCGTGAGCCAACACACCGGCAGTGGCCCTCCTGCCAAACCAGTATACCTCAGGCCCTGGGAGGAGAAGGTGCGGGCCATCCTACCACCAGTGAGCATCTATGGACTAGAAAACATCCCAGAGCCTGGTGAGTACGCAACAAATGTACACAATATTGTGCCACAATACACACACATCACTGTCAAGGGGAGAGTCAAACCATGCACCCTTAGCAAATACACACCAACCAAAACAGATCATCCCAAAATGTGTATGTCAGCCAGATAAACACAATACATGCCAGCTCATAGTGAAATGTAACTGTGTCATGACATGTACAAACCTAACAACAAATAGAGCTAGGCAGTGGCACAAATCTAACCAACAAACACAGTCAGACATGTAGCCACCACCACAACACCACCTCACAGGGAAGCTCACTGAATGGAAGGAATACTGTGTATGCTGGGCAAGTCAGTGGAGCCAATAGCATCATGGGAGTCGTAGTCACAGAAATTGCCCACCCTCACAATGCGCTCATCAACACCACCATGAACCATGCCCACATCACAGGGAGTGGAAAACAACTGACAAGATGGCTGACACTGGCTACTGCTGTGGGGAGCACAAGGCCCTGCTGGGAACTGTGCACCAAACAACAGCAGGACACCACTGACTGACATCCTGAAAGGCAACTTGCACTCCCTGCAATGGAAGCACGTTCCATGGTGGGATATCTGGCTGGGTGGGAAGGAGGACTCACAGCACTGACCATAGTCACCAGCAGCTCCACCCACACACCCCTAACACAAACTACACACAACTCACCTGGGAGAAAGCATTGCCTCACACACCAATCAAATATCCCACAAAGAACCACAACCCTGGGTCATGCAGTGTGAAGCACAGGGACACACATGGGACTTGTAGCAAAACAAACCCCAGGATAACACTGTCAGCCATCTTGTCAGCACAGGCACACAACCCCACAGGGAAGCAGAGTCAAAGGAAGGAAGCATGGGCATGCTGGGAAGGGGGGTAGAGGCAAAAGCATGATGGGAGTGGTAGTCACAGCCCAACATCCCCCACCCACATGGCCCAGCAAGAACACACCCAAGCATGCACACCTCACAGTGAGTCAAAAGCCACTTCAAAGATGTCTGACACTGGTGCTCTGTTGTGGGGAGCACAAGGCCATGCTGGGAACTGGCCAACAACCAACAGCAGGACACCACTGTCAGCCATCTTGCCATTGCTGTCACACCCACACACGGTGAAGTACACTCAAAAGGAAGGAAGTATGGGCATGCTGGGAAGGGGGTGGAGGCAATAGCATGATGGGAGTGGTAGTCACAGCTCAACATCCCCCACATGGCCCAGCAAGCTCACACTGAAGCATGCACACCTCACAGAGAGTGGAAAGCCCCATCAAAGATGTCTGACACTGGTGCTCTGTTGTGGGGAGCACAAGGACATGCTGGGAACTGGCCAACAACCAACAGCAGGACACCACTGTCAGCCATCTTGCCATTGCTGTCACACCCACACACAGTGAAGTACACTCAAAAGGAAGGAAGTATGGGCATGCTGGGAAGGGGGGTCGAGGCAATAGCATGATGGGAGTGGTAGTCACAGATATTGCTCACCCTCACAATGCGCACATCAACACCACCATGAACCATGCCCACATCACAGGGAGTGGAAAACAACTGACAAGATGGCTGACACTGGCTACTGCTGTGGGGAGCACAAGGCCCTGCTGGGAACTGTGCACCAACCAACAGCAGGACACCACTGACTGACATCCTGAAAGACAACTTGCACTCCCTGCAATGGAAACACGTTCCATGGTGGGATACCTGGCTGGGTGGGAAGAAGGACTCACAGCACTGACCATAGTCACCAGCAGCTCCACCCAAACACCCCCCTAACACAAACTACACACACAACTCACCTGGGAGAATGAATTGCCTCACACTCCAATCAAATATCCCACAAAGAACCACAACCCTGGGTCATGCTGTGTGAAGCACAGGGACACACATGGGACTTGTAGCTAAACTAACCCCAGGACAACACTGTCAGCCATCTTGTCAGCACAGGCACACAACCCCACAGGAAGCAGAGTCAAAAGGAAGGAAGAATGGGCATGCTGGGAAGGGGGTGGAGGCAATAGCATGATGGGAGTGGTAGTCACAGCTCAACATCCCCCACATGGCCCAGCAAGCTCACACTGAAGCATGCACACCTCACAGAGAGTGGAAAGCCCCATCAAAGATGTCTGACACTGGTGCTCTGTTGTGGGGAGCACAAGGCCATGCTGGGAACTGGCCAACAACCAACAGCAGGACACCACTGTCAGCCATCTTGCCATTGCTGTCACACCCACACACAGTGAAGTACACTCAAAAGGAAGGAAGTATGGGCATGCTGGGAAGGGGGTGGAGGCAATAGCATGATGGGAGTGGTAGTCACAGATATTGTTCACCCTCACAATGCGCACATCAACACCACCATGAACCATGCCCACATCACAGGGAGTGGAAAACAACTGACAAGATGGCTGACACTGGCTACTGCTGTGGGGAGCACAAGGCCCTGCTGGGAACTGTGCACCAACCAACAGCAGGACACCACTGACTGACATCCTGAAAGACAACTTGCACTCCCTGCAATGGAAACACGTTCCATGGTGGGATACCTGGCTGGGTGGGAAGGAGGACTCACAGCACTGACCATAGTCACCAGCAGCTCCACCCAAACACCCCCTAACACAAACTACACACAACTCACCTGGGAGAATGCATTGCCTCACACTCCAATCAAATATCCCACAAAGAACCACAACCCTGGGTCATGCTGTGTGAAGCACAGGGACACACATGGGACTTGTAGCTAAACTAACCCCAGGACAACACTGTCAGCCATCTTGTCAGCACAGGCACACAACCCCACAGGGAAGCAGAGTCAAAAGGAAGGAAGAATGGGCACGCTGGGAAGGGGGGTGGAGGCAATAGCATGATGGGAGTGTCAGTCACAGATATTGGTCACCACCACAACTGTCCCATCAACACCACCCTGAACCATGCGCACATCACAGGGAGTGGAAAAGAACTGACAAGATGGCTGACACTGGGCACTGCTGTGGGGAGCGCAGGGCCCTGCTGGGAACTGGGCACCGCCAACAGCAGGACACCACTCACTGACATCCTGAGAGTCAACCTGAACCCACTGCAAGTGTGGCATGCTTCATGGTGGGATAACTGGGCTGGGGGGAGAAGGAGGTCCGGATGTCAACCAAATACAACCCATGCAGACCATGTACACACCCCAACATTCAAATTGAAATGCACAAAGTATGCAGGACAATGTGCTACACCAATATCAACCTCTGACTGTGACAACTCAGGGCAATGCAATGTACAGGGCCGCATCCAGAGGTACAGTCACAACTGTCAGATGTGTCAACCATTGATGCCTGCAGAAACATAACATACATTGTGTGTGTCTCCCAAAAACAGGTGATGATGGGAACACAGCAGCAGACGCTGAGGAGTCCCTGTCCTAGGATCCAGGGGAAACGGAGCTCACTGGTGTGGAACAGCCTCTGACCTCCTCGGATGACAAAGACCTACCTGGCACCTCCGGAGCGAGTCAACATGCAGCACCAGCAGGACCACCAGCTGCACCCCCTGCACCCACATCTCCAACGACTGACAACACACAAGCCACCCCTGCCGACACGGACAGACCAAGGACCACCACCACCAACAGCACACGGACCCCTGCCCAACGTGGGGCTATGGACACCAACACCACCAACAACCCCCAAGGGGGCCCAGGGTCACCTCAGGTACTGCACGTGTCGCCAGGGGTGGTGGGAGGGGTGGGAGACATAGGTCGCTGCTCGCAGAGGGGTCTGGACTACATGATGACCCACAACTGGCACGCATAGCCGATGCGTACCAGTCCAGCACCGGAGAGTTCAGCCAGGTAGTGGGGCTCCTCAGGGACATTAAACAGCAGCACGCTGCCCATCATGCCCGCTTGGACTCACACATGTCCCCCGTGGAGTCCAAGTGGGACACACTGCAAGAGATGACGGCGGTGCATAGGGACATATTACAATGCCTCCGCCAGATGAGCAGCAACCAGTCAACACCTCCCTGTGTGCCCACAACATCTGCTGCTGAAACAACTGCAACTGCCACAGGGAGGCAGGATGCCTCTGGCGGAGAGTCCCCTGCACCGCAGCAGCCTGCACTTGAGGGCCCCCCCCCAAACAAGAGGGGTCATCCGAGGAGGGGCAACTGAGAGGCCGATGGCCATGTGCAACCCCCAGGAAGCCAACACCTGTTCTGGATAATCACCTTTGTGTGCAAACTGTTCACCCTGTTGACTGCAACACAACCCCCCCACATGACATGGGGAGTACAAGTTGGACCAATGTCTCAGATGACTGTGGACTTGATACACGACATTTCTGCTACCAGGACTTCTAATTCATCTAGGAATTTAGGATTGCAATCAAAATGTACAGCACTCACCATCCTGTGCACTATTCGCACACATGTATGACAATAAACACACTAACACCATACCTGCCTCTGTCGTGATTCCAACGTGGTTACTGTCATGGAGATGATGACCAGCGAAATTACACTGTGCATGCTAACTGCTACAGCAAGTACAACACAGGCATGTGAGTCATGGCAACGTGACACATATGAGGGAGACTCACCACCACGGCTACACAACAAATACACACCTAGGCCATCTGACTCATTGCCTACACTGATGTTGCCAGGAAATACGGTGCAATGCACAGACACAACAACTAGCCCACTGGTGCAGTAAGCAAATGTCAGTCAAATGTGTGACCACAGACAACGCACATCACAAAGTGAAGCACAGGTTTATTACACATTTGCAACATGTAACCACTACAGATGCAAGGTAATCCCACCTGGCAGCGGGCACACAGTCAACAAGTGTAGAAGGAAGGAAGTCCATGGGTGTGGCGCACATCACCTGTAGGGACACAACAGCTACCACCCTGGAAGTCGAATCACGGTGTCGGGGATCACAGTTGACCAAACCACTCTGAAAGTACCCTGTGAAGGACAGAAATGACACACAGTCAAAAGCACTGAAGAACAGGTCAGAACTGCAATACTCATGCCCAATACATGTCACAAGATACCCATCCAGAACCAAGTAAGCATGTCAACACTGTTGGGGAGTACAGACTACCTGTAAGGACACATCGCTACACGCATACAGTCATGTAGCACATGGACACACTCAAACAGCACCAGAGCACCACCAACACATATCATGCAAACTCACATCAGTTACATGACATCTCTGGATACTTACATTCAGCTGAAGAAGTTGGTGATGAGCTGTGTGCGGACATCACCATCGTCATCATCATCATCACTGGCATCGTGGTCCAGGCCAGGATCCTCCACAGGTGGCGGACGTTGGTCATCGTCATCCAGGATGAGAGGCAACTCCTTCCGCACTGCCAGGTTGTGTAGCATGCAGCAGACGATGACAATCTTGCACACCTTTGCCGGGGCATATGGGAGGGACCCTCCTGTCTTGTCCAGGCAGCGGAAGCGGCTCTTCAGGAGACCAAATGTCCGCTCAATCACTCTCCTCGTCCGACCATGTGCCTCATTGTAGCGCATCTGGGCTGGTGTCACAGGGTTCCTGAGGGGCGTCAGCAACCACGGCATGTTGGGATATCCGGAGTCACCTACATACAGACAATTGCACATTAGCTGAGTTGGAAAAGAGGGTGGAACACTACATTGCAGAACACACACAATGATACAAAGTCAGTACACACCAACAAGCCAGGCACGCTGGTTCTGCATCTGTGACATCATCCTCGGGATGCGACTACTCCTCATCACGTAGGCATCGTGTGCAGAACCGGGGAAACGGGCACACACGTGTGAGATGGTCATATCTGCAAGACAGACCACCAGTGCATTGACCGAGTGGTAGTGCTTGCGGTTCCTGTATGCCTGCTCCTGGGCCTGTGGTGGTACCAAAGCCACATGTGTCCCATCAATGGAGCCAATGACATCCGGCATCCTCCCCAGGGCATAGATGTCACTCTTCACGTCAGTGAGTTGTTGGAGTCTAGGGAAATAGATGTACTGGTTCAGGTATATCAACATAGCCTCCAATACATCGCGGAGCACACGGCTGAACATGGTCTGTGACATCCCACCAGCAGTCGCCACAGTGTGTTGAAAGGTACCGGTGGCAAAGAAGTGTAGGGCTGCCATCACCTTCACCTTGGGGGTCAGCGCTGTAGGGTACGGCCAGCCAGGTTGCAGGTGTGGTGCCAAGCGCACTGCCAAATCATCAATCAGCTGCCTGGTGAAGCGGTACCGTCAGATGCTGTCACGTTCCACCATCGTTGCCAGGTCAGGGAATGGTCTATGGACAGCTGGTGCCCTGCAGTGCATAGGTGAAGAAAGAAAGATTGTCACTCACCCCACATATGTGGCATTGTACACACTCAATATCACACGATACATCATTATGAGGCACAAGTACATGATGTGTGCAGTTCCGTAAGGACATGTATGGCACATACATGGCCAACATCCAACATCACAGTTCAACAAGTGGCATCAATAAGTCCCAGGTTGTGCCATTGGGTATCATGAGGACGTGTCACATTTCCCATCTCCTGCTGCCATGTTACAAACACACCCCACAGTGACATGTGAGGACAGATGTGCCCCAGGCATCACAGCTCAACGACAGGTAGATTCCCAGGGACCCTGTATTGCCACATGGACACTGGCATGACATGGCGTATCATGTATACACCACAGCAAAACAACCATGACCCCCACAGGTAGTGGTCCCTGTTGCCTCGGCAGGACAGACATGGACGTCTGTGACACACACACGCACAACATCAAAGTCCATGCACAAACAACGTGGATGTGGAGACTGTCTCCCATTGTGCACATGAAATCCGAGACATTGTAAACACAACATGCACACAGACTGTGGAGGACCATCACTATTGTGCCAATGGGTCCCCCTGGGTTAAACATACCGTCCCACATGGGACTCAGGGGGCATGTGACATGACATACACATACACCACCGTGAAATGTGACCATGCCACATGCTCAGATATGAACAGTTGCACATCACAGTGGTCATGTACACAAAACACCAAGGATACTGTCCCCATGAACACGTGCACAGCCTGGGGGTGGCTGCCCCAAGTGACACCCACAGAACAACATGTTCACCCCCATACACGGAATAGGTAATGCAGCCTTACATGCCTTAGGATACAGTTTGGACAGGCTGTGGTGTTGTAGGTGTGCCCCTCACTCCCTGGGAAGTATATGTGGCTGGCATATGTTCACCTGTGGCAGGCATGGTGACATATGCCAGTGACATGTACAGGGACGCGTTGGACAGCAATGGACCGATCGGTGCGCACACATTGGCCATTGCATTCAATGTGTGCTGGTACGCGTTGTATTCGCAATACGCGTTGGACAGCAATGGACCGATCGGTGCGCACACATTGGCCATTGCATTCAATGTGTGCGGGTACGCGTTGTATCCTGGGTACGCGTTGAACAGCAATGGACCGATCGGTGTGCCCGGCCGGCCCATTGCATTCAATGTGTGCGGTTACGCGTTGTATCCTAGGTACGTGTTGAACAGCAATGGACCGATCGGTGTGCCCGGCCGGCCCATTGCATTCAATGTGTGTGGGTACGCGTTGTATCCTAGGTACGCGTTGAACGGCAATGGACCGATCGGTGTGCCCGGCCGGCCCATTGCATTCAATGTGTGCGGGTACGCGTTGTATCCTAGGTACGCGTTGAACAGCAATGGACCGATTGGTGTGCCCGGCCGGCCCATTGCATTCAATGTGTGCGGGTATGCGTTGTATCCTAGGTACGCGTTGAGCAGCAATGGACCGATCGGTGTGCCCAGCCGGCCCATTGCATTCAATGTGTGCGGGTACGCGTTGTATCCTAGGTACGCGTTGAACAGCAATGGACCGATCAGTGTGCCCGACCGGCCCATTGCATTCAATGTGTGCGGGTACGTGTTGTATCCTAGGTACGCATTGAACAGCAATGGACCGATCGGTGTGCCCGGCCGGCCCATTGCATTCAATGTGTGCGGGTACGCGTTGTATCCTAGGTGCGCGTTGAACAGCAATGGACCGATCGGTGTGCCCGGCCGGCCCATTGCATTCAATGTGTGCGGGTACGCGTTGTATCCTAGGTACGCGTTGAACAGCAATGGACCGATCGGTGTGCCCGGCCGGCCCATTGCATTCAATGTGTGCGGGTACGCGTTGTATCCTAGGTACGCGTTGAACAGCAATGGACCGATCGGTGTGCCCGGCCGGCCCATTGCATTCAATGTGTGCGGTACGCGTTGTATCCTAGGTACGCGTTGAACAGCAATGGACCGATCGGTGCGCACCCATTGGCTATGGCCTGGCCTGGCAACGGACGCGTTTTCAAATCTTGAACGAGTCTGATGCTGGAAATTCAGTTGGTCACCCACAACAATGTTGCAAATTCATGGGTGTCATGAAGTTGAACTTTTGAAGGATGCTGTGGGCGTGTGTAAGTGGTGCAATTCCATGGATTGGCCAGATTCAGAAGATGCTAACGACTTGGACCTATCACTTTGGACACATGGGACAGTAACTGCCTCTGCAGCACACATATAATGCTGGCTGTTCCCCTGAGAGCTCACTTGCCTGCACTACATGCTCCAGGACGACATCTGCCACCACCACTGCTGCTGTATCTGCACCCTCTGGACCCTGCAATGGCACGTACTGTGGAGAGAGCCCCAGCCTTCAGCACTGAGGAGAACCAGGCCCTGCTGGACAGCCTCCTTCCACAGTACAGCAAGCTGTATGGGAAAGCAGGGGAGCAGGTGAGTGTTCTGTCCACTGCCTTCCTAAATGTGCATGTTGTCTGACTAGCAAGGCTAACAGTCTGCACACCACTGGCTAGCAGGCTCACTGAGTAGTTGTCACCCCCCATAGTGTGTAGTTACATGCACTGGACAGGTATAGTGCAGTGACAGTGCATTTAAACGAGGCTTTACTTCCCAGGCAATGATACCATGTAGTAACTGCTGGCATACTGTCCATGGCCATCGTTGCACTGCCTGTGTACATCATGTGCCCCTGTGATTGAGACATGTATACACAACTGTGTAATGCACGGATATGTTGCATGTGTAGTAATAGCATTCTCACTTTGTCATCCTCACAGGTTGATGCCCACCAGAAGCAGAAGATATGGCTGACCATCGTCCGGGCAGTGAGATCCGTGGGGGACTACAAGCGCCGGATCCGCAACTGCCAGAAGAGGTGGCAGGACCTTCGGGCTGGACCCGGAGGATCGCACGGGTCCAGCTGAAGCTGTCACCTCCTCGCAGGAGGGGCGGACACCGGACCCTGACCCCCCACATGCTCAGGATCCTGGCGGTGGTCTTCCCTGATCTGGATGGGCAGCTGAAGGCCAGGGAGCAGCACGGAGGGGGTGAGTCCATGACTGCATTGTGAACTTTGTCTGCCATGCTATGTGCCCTCCTCTGGCCTGGTTAAACTTCCACAGCACATCAGTCATGTGGTCCAGGACCCATGTCCCTCGATTGTGCACTGCCCACTCCTCATCTGATACCCAGGTGTGGCCCTTGCAGTCAGGGAATTGTGTCACTTGGATACTGTGTCCTTGCAGTTTGCTTGACTCAAGGTGGGGGACAGCATCTGTTCCCCTAACTGTGGTGGGCATCATGGGTGGGTCCACTGCTTACACAATGCCTGTGTTCTGACATGTAATCTGCGTGTTACTTTGATATGTGGTCCAATTGCTGAGCTGATCCACCACATGTGCCTGGGGTAACTGGCACACACCCAAGCTGCGGGTGGGAACAATGTTTGGGCCCCAGGAGTGTGTATATTACGTGTGTCACACATACTTAGCCAGCTGCCTACTGTCCAGGACAGTCATGCCTACTCCAGGCCATGCAATGCACTCTGTACTCCCACTCCCGTGTATCAGCTGACACGTTGTGCTCAGTGATATGTCCCCTCAGGTGTCAGCCTCTGTGTCAGTGTGCTGTGGCTTCGATGTCAGGACTGCTGGGGTGTTTATCGGTTGGGGCTCAGCATGCCACCGGAGATGTGACCATAGGAGACAATACTTGTGTGACACATAGGTGTTTGAACACCTGACCGTGCAGACTGGGGTATGCGAATGTGAAGTCCATGCAGCTGTTTCCCATTCACAGCAGATTGTGAGGTGCTCAGGTTCAGAGGCTTGTGTTACAGGTCACCCATATGTCCAATCAGTATGACCTGGACAGATAAGGGTTCAGATGATGTGTTGTGTGGGGGATGTACATGTGCACTTGTTCAGCTCCAGGACTTGCATTCCCCATGACCTACTATTGTGACACAGTGCAGACTGTTGTTGTCTGGCTGCCCTGCCCATGTGACTGGAGACAGTGATGTATGACTTAGCAGGCATGCCTGTGCCATGGCATGTGACTTCCTATGAGTGATCCTGCAGGGGAGTGACATGTGCTACATGCACACCATAGTGGCAATGGCTATCAGCACATGGGTGCATCATGGTGTCTGTCGCTGGTATGCATCACATGCATTTCATATATGACTCTAGGCATCACTTTCATCCGGATACCTGTACTGACTCAGTGGCAAGAGTTGTGATGTGTGCATGTTCATATGCTTCACCGTGTTCTCTGCACCGTCCAACTACTGTGTAGGTGGTGCATGTGTCCACACTGGGGTATTGCCAGCCAACGGACGCCAGACAGATGGGTGCAAGGCCAGGTGGGATGTGAGTGCCATGGTTGACGATCAGACTGATAATTGGCTTCTCCTATTCTGTTTGGGCACTTTTAGCAATGTTCAACTAAGGGTGTCAGCAGCCACCACACCCCAGCTAGTGTTGCTGTCCCCGCCACCACCACCACCACCGCCCTCCCATCGGCTCCCATTCCCGAGGTCCGTGGAGGCTCCCATGTTCGGGAGCGTGTCTCCTTCGGGCCAGGCACCGCACCCCCTGCCCCTGTGTCCCCTGCTGCCCTGAGTGAGGAGTCTGTGTACCTCCTTCGCCAGCTCCATGTAGGGCAGACAGCGATGCTGAGTGTCCTCCATGCACACACCACTCTGTTGACTCAGCTGGTGTCGTTCATGGAGGGCATCTCATCGGGCATGTCTGCCCTACAGAGGGGCAATAGGTCCATGGACTCCTCCCTGACGGCAGCAGTGTCCCTCCTCCAACAGTCCCTCACCCCTCCTGTCTCTGCCCCATCCACACTCCCCAGCACCTTACCTGTCCCAAGCACACACACACCGGCACAGGCACACACCAGCACAGACTCGAGCAGCACACACACACACACGCCACAGACAAGACGCACACGCACGCACAGTCAGGGGACTGAAACCACACTCACAGGGGATGGGGCCCAGTCAAACACACACGCATCCACGAGCACTGCGCAGTCCACAGTTGCCTCTCCCTCCAAAGCCCCCTCCGTTGCCTCACCTGCAACCCCAAAGACCCAGCGGCTCTTCCTCAGTGACCTCGGCCTCTTCCCCTCCGATCCAGCTGATACAGCATTCAGGGGAAGAGGAAGCCCACCCACACGGAGCGGAGTGCCCCTCGCCACCGGACACCCTCCCCCAGGCGCAGACCGACTGACGCCCCCATCCGCAAGTCCCCCCGGACCCGGAAGAGCAAGACCCCGCCGCCGCCCTGCAGCTCAGGCACCAAGTCTCCTTCCTCCATCCCTCAGGCCCCCACTCCACAGGTGCCCGCACCACACCCTGCCCCAGGTTCCCCCACCCACAGATACACCATCCCCAAAAGGATCAGGCCTTCTCCCCCTGCCACTTGCTCTTCCGGCCCCACACCCCCGCTGCGCTTGTCTGTGCCACTGGTGTGGAGACGGTGTCCTCCCCTCTGTCCTGCCCACCTTACCTGATCCCCATTCTCCTCCCCTGGAGGTAGGCACTGCAGTGGAGTCCACTACCACCCTGTCTGACTTGGGCACTGCAGTGGGGAACCTGTCCACTCCATCTGCACAGTCCCCTGTAGTCTTGCCGGCACCCACACCATCAGAGTCATGCCCCCCACTTGTGCCGGCACACACCATGTCAGACACCTCCACTGCAGTTGTCAGTGGCTCTCCAGCACCCACCACCCCTTCCCTGCCTCCTTCTGGTGAGCCATGATCCTATCCCTGCGGTGCCTGGCCTGCCCCCCCGTATGCCCCTCCGAGGGGATTGTCCCTGGTTTTAATCAGTGCAGGCATGCGTAGGGTGACATCTGCCACTGTCACCCTGTTTTGACTTTCATGTTGGACTGGCCATTGGCCTTTGTTAATTTTTTGCTGGACATCAACTGTTAGACCCACATATGCTGAATAAAGCACCTTTCTGTTCTCTAGTGCTTTTGCTTCTGATGTACATGTTGTTGATGATGCTAACCATGCCCTTGCTGCAGTGATGGTGATATTTGGTCTCAGTCATGATAATGAAGTGTTACTGTGCAGGAACACATGTGGTCCAGGGGGAATGTGTCCTATCCTGTGGTGTATCCATGTCATCCTTAGCAGCATCTGAGGGTGTCATGTGTTCAATATTTGGCAATGGGATTTCCTACTTACATTAGCAATTTCACATCTGTGGCTTCCACCCCTGCACATCTGTTGTGCCTGCCATTGTTCAATTAGTCTACTTCCCTGACCGTGTGGCCATCTACACTGGACATGCAGGTTTGGGCATCAATGGGGAAGGACTCATCTGTGTTGTCAGTGCAACATTGCTATACAAGTGTGTTGGATCTGTGCTGATGATTTCGTTGGCACTCCCATGACCAGGCTGATGTGACGGGAGCCTTCATTTGGTGCTAAATGTTGACTGTGTGACCAAGTGCTCAGCTGACATGATGGAGCCCTACTGAGGCAACATATGGCACAGCTTTCCTCACACAGGAGTGGAGTCCCTCATGGCAGTGTGTACTCCTGTGACATTGCCTGCACCCAAGGTGTGTGTTGTATGAGCATGTCTGTGTGTTCACTTCCGTTTTGCTGTGCATGCTGGGATCCCTAGTGTTGTTCCTGTTTGTGATGCTTGCTGAGTTGACCTATGTTCCCCCAAGTCTTCTCCCTGGATTCTCTGTGATGTGGGTGCATGGCACATTACTGGTCATCAGGGTGTCACCCATAGGTGTGTTTGCTGTCAGGGCTGAGTTTGTGTGCAGACGCAGATGGGTCACAGTCAGGATTCCCCTTGGCACTTGTTGTTTACACCTGTCATGTGATTTCCAGTTTGTGTTATCTTTCAGTGATTGTGACACGTTGTGTGTGTGACTGCTGGCACTCCTCAGGGTCAGGGCTGCAATGTTGGTAGTTGTCTATGTGTGTTCTTTGTGGGTGACCTTGGCTTCTTCATTGGTGTGGGACTGTGGCTGGGATCCCATTGGTTGGTGTGGTATTGCCGTCATGTCCATGTACAGCGTAGTGTGCAGTGTGTCAGACATTCAGGGGTCTTGTTGAGTGGCCATGTGTGATGTGTTTCTGCACCTTGGTTCCCACCCACCACCCTGGGATTGTCATGGGTGCATGTGCAATGTCACCAGTGCATGTGTGCTTCACTGCTGCACATTGTTGGAGGTCGAGGTGTGTGGTGTTGAGTGTGTGCAGATGAGAGTTGTTGCCCGGCTAGAACCCTGCCTCCATGTTGGCCTTGTCTTACTGGCCATGCTGATTGATTTGTGCTTGTGTAGGTGTGATGGTAGTTTGTTGCTCAGGACACATGACTGTGGTTCACAGTGTGAACGACATTTAGCTTTGCCATCACAGTGGGATTGTAATGCAGCCCAGGGTCACCACATTGTGGGGGCCCTGGGGGTAGTGCTGTGGTGTGTCTGTGTCTTGCTGTGTCAGTTGCTGTTCCTACATGCTTGTGTGACATGTGTGATTTGTGCTCCCTCTCATCTGACAATGCCTGATTGCCCACATAGGGGATTTGGATGCATGAGTTACCTTTGTGTGGCACTGTATGCACATCTGTGTAATTGGTATTCAGGCCTCCTCATGTGTTGTGTGGTTGCCTGGGGACACTGGCACCCCCTCACCTGTTGTGTTTGATGTGCAGTGTGGGTCTGCCTGTTTGTGTTTGTGCATCTGCACCACTGCATTGGCATATCTTTGGTGTGCCATTGGCTGTATGTTGTTTGGTGTGTTTCCCCTGCTGTCCCAGGGACTCCTAGGTCATCGGTCAGCACAATGATCATTGTTTGTGTGTCCCATTGCTGCCATGGTATGGTATCTGTTCACCTCACATCTACAGTCTCCACAGGGTATCTGCATTTGTGTGCCCATTGGTGCAAATATGTGGGTCTGCATTCTGATGGTCACTTCTGTCATTGTGTCATTGATGAATGTTGACAGTGTCAGCCCCCATGGGTGATGTTTGTCTGCACATGGCCAAAGGTATGTCTTATTTGCACTGCAGTATTTGCCTCCCCCAATCTATGTTGCAATGGGACACATGCACTACTTTGCCACTGATGTGTTTTATGTTCTGTGACCAGGAATCATCCATGCAGTTTGGCAGTTGCAGCTTTTTCTTTGTCAACACTTGCATTTTGGTCACTGTGATGATGGGGGTTCGGACCCCATTGCCACAATGTTCAAAATGTGCTCCAGCTATGGACCCCACACTTACATTTTGGTCACTGTGATGACGGGGGTTTGGACCCCATTGCCACAATGTTCAAAATGTGCTTCAGCTATGGACCCCACACTTACCTTTTGGTCACTGTGATGATGGGGATTTGGACCCCATTGCCACAATGTTCAAAATGTGCTTCAGCTATGGACCCCACACTTACCTTTTGGTCACTGTGATGATGGGGGTTTAGACCCCATTGCCACAATGTTCAAACTGTGCTTCAGCTATGGACCCCACACTTACCTTTTGGTCACTGTGATGATGAGGGTTTAGACCCCATTGCCACAATGTTCATACTGTGCTTCAGCTATGGACCCCACACTTACATTTTGGTCACTGTGATGATGGGGGTTTAGACCCCATTGCCACAATGTTCGAAATGTGCTTCAGCTATTTGCCCCCACACTTACATTTTGGTCACTGTGATGATGGGGTTTTGAACCCCATTGCCACAATGGTCACGGCCTGCTTGCATTGTGGGGGCCACACACATATATGTGTGGCACATGTGATAGGGGGTCACATTGTATGTTCAAAGTCATGTTCAGTGTTGTAGGCATTTGACACAGTCTACACACGCTTGTCATGGTGTTGGGGGGATGTCTTTTTCTTGCATTCCCTAGGTTGTAGTGTGCTGGTTGTGTCATGCATTGTCCATCCTATGAGTGGGGGTGGTGTTGGTGGTAGGCATCCAGCCCCCATGGGTAGAGGTGGTAGTAGTGACAGGCATCCAGCCCCCATGGGTAGAGGTGGTAGCAGTGGTAGGCATCTGGCACCCCCTGGGTAAGGGTGGTAGTAGTGACAGGCATCCAGCCCCCATGGGTAGAGGTGGTAGTAGTGGTAGGCATCTGGCACCCCTGGGTAAGGGTGGTAGTAGTGACAGGCATCCAGCCCCCATGGGTAGAGGTGGTAGTAGTGGTAGGCATCTGGCACCCCCTGGGTAGAGGTGGTAGTAGTGGTAGGCATCTGGCACCCCCTGGGTAAGGGTGGTAGTGGTGGTTGGCATCCAGCCCCCCATGGGTAGAGGTGGTAGTAGTGACAGGCATCCAGCCCCCCATGGGTAGAGGTGGTAGTAGTGGTAGGCATCTGGCACCCCCTGGGTAAGGGTGGTAGTAGTGGTAGGCATCTGGCACCCCCTGGGTAAGGGTGGTAGTAGTGACAGGCATCCAGCCCCCCATGGGTAGAGGTGGTAGTAGTGGTAGGCAGCTGGCACCCCCTGGGTAGAGGTGGTAGTAGTGGTAGGCATCTGGCACCCCCTGGGTAAGGGTGGTAGTAGTGGTAGGCATCTGGCACCCCCTGGGTAGAGGTGGTAGTAGTGGTAGGCATCTGGCACCCCCTGGGTAAGGGTGGTAGTGGTGGTAGGCATCCAGCCCCCCATGGGTAGAGGTGGTAGTAGTGGTAGGCATCCATCCCCCATGGGTAGAGGTGGTAGTAGTGGTAGGCATCCAGCCCCCATGGGTAGGGGTGGTAGTAGTGACAGGCATCCAGCCCCCATGAGTAGAGGTGGTAGTAGTGGTAGGCATCCAGCCCCCCATGGGTAGAGGTGGTAGTAGTGACAGGCATCCAGCCCCCATGGGTAGAGGTGGTAGTAGTGGTAGGCATCTGGCACCCCTGGGTAAGGGTGGTAGTGGTGGTTGGCATCCAGCCCCCATGGGTAGGGGTGGTAGTAGTGACAGGCATCCAGCCCCCATGGGTAGAGGTGGTAGTAGTGGTAGGCATCTGGCACCCCTGGGTAAGGGTGGTAGTAGTGGTAGGCATCTGGCACCCCCTGGGTAAGGGTGGTAGTAGTGACAGGCATCCAGCCCCCATGGGTAGAGGTGGTAGTAGTGGTAGGCATCTGGCACCCCCTGGGTAGAGGTGGTAGTAGTGGTAGGCATCTGGCACCCCCTGGGTAAGGGTGGTAGTAGTGGTAGGCATCTGGCACCCCTGGGTAAGGGTGGTAGAAGTCGTAGGCATCTGGCACCCCCTGGGTAAGGGTGGTAGTAGTGACAGGCATCCAGCCCCCCATGGGTAGAGGTGGTAGTAGTGGTAGGCATCTGGCACCCCCTGGGTAGAGGTGGTAGTAGTGGTAGGCATCTGGCACCCCCTGGGTAAGGGTGGTAGTGGTGGTTGGCATCCAGCCCCCCATGGGTAGAGGTGGTAGTAGTGACAGGCATCCAGCCCCCCATGGGTAGAGGTGGTAGTAGTGGTAGGCATCTGGCACCCCCTGGGTAAGGGTGGTAGTAGTGGTAGGCATCTGGCACCCCCTGGGTAAGGGTGGTAGTAGTGACAGGCATACAGCCCCCCATGGGTAGAGGTGGTAGTAGTGACAGGCATCCAGCCCCCCATGGGTAGGGTGGTAGTAGTGACAGGCATCCAGCCCCCCATGAGTAGAGGTGGTAGTAGTGGTAGGCATCCAGCCCCCCATGGGTAGAGGTGGTAGTAGTGACAGGCATCCAGCCCCCCATGGGTAGAGGTGGTAGTAGTGGTAGGCATCTGGCACCCCCTGGGTAAGGGTGGTAGTGGTGGTTGGCAGCCAGCCCCCCATGGGTAGGGGTGGTAGTAGTGACAGGCATCCAGCCCCCCATGGGTAGAGGTGGTAGTAGTGATAGGCATCTGGCACCCCCTGGGTAAGGGTGGTAGTAGTGGTAGGCATCTGGCACCCCCTGGGTAAGGGTGGTAGTAGTGACAGGCATCCAGCCCCCCATGGGTAGAGGTGGTAGTAGTGGTAGGCATCTGGCACCCCTGGGTAGTGGTGGTAGTAGTGGTAGGCATCTGGCACCCCTGGGTAGAGGGTGGTAGTAGTGGTAGGCATCTGGCACCCCCTGGGTAAGGGTGGTAGTAGTGGTAGGCATTTGGCACCCCCTGGGTAAGGGTGGTAGTAGTGACAGGCATCCATCCCCCCATGGGTAGGGGTGGTAGTAGTGACAGGCATCCAGCCCCCCATGGGTAGGGGTGGTAGTAGTGACAGGCATCCAGCCGCCCATGAGTAGAGGTGGTGGTAGTGGTAGGCATCCAGCCCCCCATGGGTAGAGGTGGTAGTAGTGACAGGCATCCAGCCCCCCATGGGTAGAGGTGGTAGTAGTGGTAGGCATCTGGCACCCCCTGGGTAAGGGTGGTAGTGGTGGTTGGCATCCAGCCCCCCATGGGTAGGGGTGGTAGTAGTGACCGGCATCCAGCCCCCCATGGGTAGAGGTGGTAGTAGTGGTAGGCATCTGGCACCCCCTGGGTAAGTGTGGTAGTAGTGGTAGGCATCTGGCACCCCCTGGGTAAGGGTGGTAGTAGTGACAGGCATCCAGCCCCCCATGGGTAGAGGTGGTAGTAGTGGTAGGCATCTGGCACCCCCTGGTTAGAGGTGGTAGTAGTGGTAGGCATCTGGCACCCCCTGGGTAAGGGTGGTAGTAGTGGTAGCCATCTGGCACCCCCTGGGTAAGGGTGGTAGAAGTGGTAGGCATCTGGCACCCCCTGGGTAAGGGTGGTAGTAGTGACAGGCATCCAGCCCCCCATGGGTAGAGGTGGTAGTAGTGGTAGGCATCTGGCACCCCCTGGGTAGAGGTGGTAGTAGTGGTAGGCATCTGGCACCCCTGGGTAAGGGTGGTAGTGGTGGTTGGCATCCAGCCCCCATGGGTAGAGGTGGTAGTAGTGACAGGCATCCAGCCCCCCATGGGTAGAGGTGGTAGTAGTGGTAGGCATCTGGCACCCCCTGGGTAAGGGTGGTAGTAGTGGTAGGCATCTGGCACCCCCTGGGTAAGGGTGGTAGTAGTGACAGGCATACAGCCCCCATGGGTAGAGGTGGTAGTAGTGACAGGCATCCAGCCCCCCATGAGTAGAGGTGGTAGTAGTGGTAGGCATCCAGCCCCCATGGGTAGAGGTGGTAGTAGTGACAGGCATCCAGCCCCCCATGGGTAGGGGTGGTAGTAGTGACAGGCATCCAGCCCCCCATGAGTAGAGGTGGTAGTAGTGGTAGGCATCCAGCCCCCCATGGGTAGAGGTGGTAGTAGTGACAGGCATCCAGCCCCCCATGGGTAGAGGTGGTAGTAGTGGTAGGCATCTGGCACCCCCTGGGTAAGGGTGGTAGTGGTGGTTGGCATCCAGCCCCCCATGGGTAGGGGTGGTAGTAGTGACAGGCATCCAGCCCCCCATGGGTAGAGGTGTTAGTAATGGTAGGCATCTGGCACCCCCTGGGTAAGGGTGGTAGTAGGGGTAGGCATCTGGCACCCCTGGGTAAGGGTGTTAGTAGTGACAGGCATCCAGCCCCCATGGGTAGAGGTGGTAGTAGTGGTAGGCATCTGGCACCCCTGGGTAGTGGTGGTAGTAGTGGTAGGCATCTGGCACCCCTGGGTAAGGGTGGTAGTAGTGGTAGGCATCTGGCACCCCTGGGTAAGGGTGGTAGTAGTGGTAGGCATCTGGCACCCCCTGGGTAAGGGTGGTAGTAGTGACAGGCATCCAGCCCCCCATGGGTAGCGGTAGTAGTAGTGGTAGGCATCTGGCACCCCCTGGGTAGAGGTGGTAGTAGTGGTAGGCATCTGGCACCCCTGGGTAAGGGTGGTAGTGGTGGTTGGCATCCAGCCCCCCATGGGTAGAGGTGGTAGTAGTGACAGGCATCCAGCCCCCCATGGGTAGAGGTGGTAGTAGTGGTAGGCATCTGGCACCCCTGGGTAAGGGTGGTAGTAGTGGTAGGCATCTGGCACCCCCTGGGTAAGGGTGGTAGTAGTGACAGGCATCCAGCCCCCATGGGTAGAGGTGGTAGTAGTGGTAGGCATCTGGCACCCCCTGGGTAGAGGTGGTAGTAGTGGTAGGCATCTGGCACCCCCTGGGTAAGGGTGGTAGTAGTGGTAGGCATCTGGCACCCCCTGGGTAGAGGTGGTAGTAGTGGTAGGCATCTGGCACCCCCTGGGTAAGGGTGGTAGTGGTGGTAGGCATCCAGCCCCCCATGGGTAGAGGTGGTAGTAGTGGTAGGCATCCATCCCCCCATGGGTAGAGGTGGTAGTAGTGGTAGGCATCCAGCCCCCCATGGGTAGAGGTGGTAGTAGTGACAGGCATCCAGCCCCCCATGGGTAGGGGTGGTAGTAGTGACAGGCATCCAGCCCCCCATGAGTAGAGGTGGTAGTAGTGGTAGGCATCCAGCCCCCATGGGTAGAGGTGGTAGTAGTGACAGGCATCCAGCCCCCATGGGTAGAGGTGGTAGTAGTGGTAGGCATCTGGCACCCCCTGGGTAAGGGTGGTAGTGGTGGTTGGCATCCAGCCCCCATGGGTAGGGGTGGTAGTAGTGACAGGCATCCAGCCCCCCATGGGTAGAGGTGGTAGTAGTGGTAGGCATCTGGCACCCCCTGGGTAAGGGTGGTAGTAGTGGTAGGCATCTGGCACCCCCTGGGTAAGGGTGGTAGTAGTGACAGGCATCCAGCCCCCCATGGGTAGAGGTGGTAGTAGTGGTAGGCATCTGGCACCCCCTGGGTAGAGGTGGTAGTAGTGGTAGGCATCTGGCACCCCCTGGGTAAGGGTGGTAGTAGTGGTAGGCATCTGGCACCCCCTGGGTAAGGGTGGTAGTAGTGGTAGGCATCTGGCACCCCCTGGGTAAGGGTGGTAGTAGTGACAGGCATCCAGCCCCCCATGGGTAGAGGTGGTAGTAGTGGTAGGCATCTGGCACCCCTGGGTAGAGGTGGTAGTAGTGGTAGGCATCTGGCACCCCCTGGGTAAGGGTGGTAGTGGTGGTTGGCATCCAGCCCCCATGGGTAGAGGTGGTAGTAGTGACAGGCATCCAGCCCCCATGGGTAGAGGTGGTAGTAGTGGTAGGCATCTGGCACCCCCTGGGTAAGGGTGGTAGTAGTGGTAGGCATCTGGCACCCCTGGGTAAGGGTGGTAGTAGTGACAGGCATACAGCCCCCATGGGTAGAGGTGGCAGTAGTAGTGGTAGGCATCTGGCACCCCCTGGGTAGAGGTGGTAGTAGTGGTTGGCATCTGGCACCCCTGGGTAAGGGTGGTAGTAGTGGTAGGCATCTGGCACCCCCTGGGTAGAGGTGGTAGTAGTGGTAGGCATCTGGCACCCCTGAGTAAGGGTGGTAGTGGTGGTAGGCATCCAGCCCCCATGGGTAGAGGTGGTAGTAGTGGTAGGCATCCAGCCCCCCATGGGTAGAGGTGGTAGTAGTGACAGGCATCCAGCCCCCCATGGGTAGGGGTGGTAGTAGTGACAGGCATCCAGCCCCCATGAGTAGAGGTGGTAGTAGTGGTAGGCATCCAGCCCCCCATGGGTAGAGGTGGTAGTAGTGACAGGCATCCAGCCCCCCATGGGTAGGGGTGGTAGTAGTGACAGGCATCCAGCCCCCCATGAGTAGAGGTGGTAGTAGTGGTAGGCATCCAGCCCCCCATGGGTAGAGGTGGTAGTAGTGACAAGCATCCAGCCCCCCATGGGTAGAGGTGGTAGTAGTGGTAGGCATCTGGCACCCCCTGGGTAAGGGTGGTAGTGGTGGTTGGCATCCAGCCCCCCATGGGTAGGGGTGGTAGTAGTGACAGGCATCCAGCCCCCCATGGGTAGAGGTGGTAGTAGTGGTAGGCATCTGGCACCCCCTGGGTAAGGGTGGTAGTAGTGGTAGGCATCTGGCACCCCCTGGGTAAGGGTGGTAGTAGTGACAGGCATCCAGCCCCCCATGGGTAGAGGTGGTAGTAGTGGTAGGCATCTGGCACCCCCTGGGTAGTGGTGGTAGTAGTGGTAGGCATCTGGCACCCCCTGGGTAAGGGTGGTAGTAGTGGTAGGCATCTGGCACCCCCTGGGTAAGGGTGGTAGTAGTGGTAGGCATCTGGCACCCCCTGGGTAAGGGTGGTAGTAGTGACAGGCATCCAGCCCCCCATGGGTAGCTTTGGTAGTAGTGGTAGGCATCTGGCACCCCCTGGGTAGAGGTGGTAGTAGTGGTAGGCATCTGGCACCCCCTGGGTAAGGGTGGTAGTGGTGGTTGGCATCCAGCCCCCCCATGGGTAGAGGTGGTAGTAGTGACAGGCATCCAGCCCCCCATGGGTAGAGGTGGTAGTAGTGGTAGGCATCTGGCACCCCCTGGGTAAGGGTGGTAGTAGTGGTAGGCATCTGGCACCCCCTGGGTAAGGGTGGTAGTAGTGACAGGCATCCAGCCCCCCATGGGTAGAGGTGGTAGTAGTGGTAGGCATCTGGCACCCCCTGGGTAGAGGTGGTAGTAGTGGTAGGCATCTGGCACCCCCTGGGTAAGGGTGGTAATAGTGGTAGGCATCTGACACCCCCTGGGTATAGGTGGTAGTTGTGGTAGGCATCTGGCACCCCCTTGGTAAGGGTGGTAGTGGTGGTAGGCATCCAGCCCCCCATGGGTAGAGGTGGTAGTAGTGGTAGGCATCCAGCCCCCCATGGGTAGAGGTGGTAGTAGTGACAGGCATCCAGCCCCCCATGGGTAGGGGTGGTAGTAGTGACAGGCATCCAGCCCCCATGAGTAGAGGTGGTAGTAGTGGTAGGCATCCAGCCCCCATGGGTAGAGGTGGTAGTAGTGACAGGCATCCAGCCCCCATGGGTAGGGGTGGTAGTAGTGACAGGCATCCAGCCCCCCATGAGTAGAGGTGGTAGTAGTGGTAGGCATCCAGCCCCCCATGGGTAGAGGTGGTAGTAGTGACAGGCATCCAGCCCCCCATGGGTAGGGGTGGTAGTAGTGACAGGCATCCAGCCCCCATGAGTAGAGGTGGTAGTAGTGGTAGGCATCCAGCCCCCATGGGTAGAGGTGGTAGTAGTGACAGGCATCCAGCCCCCCATGGGTAGAGGTGGTAGTAGTGGTAGGCATCTGGCACCCCTGGGTAAGGGTGGTAGTGGTGGTAGGCATCCAGCCCCCCATGGGTAGGGGTGGTAGTAGTGACAGGCATCCAGCCCCCATGGGTAGAGGTGGTAGTAGTGGTAGGCATCCAGCCCCCATGGGTAGAGGTGGTAGTAGTGGTAGGCATCCAGCCCCCCATGGGTAGAGGTGGTAGTAGTGACAGGCATCCAGCCCCCCATGGGTAGAGGTGGTAGTAGTGGTAGACATCTGGCACCCCCTGGGTAAGGGTGGTAGTGGTGGTAGGCATCCAGCCCCCCATGGGTAGAGGTGGTAGTAGTGACAGGCATCCAGCCCACCCTGGGTAGGGGTGGTAGTAGTGGTAGGCATACAGGCCCCTATGTGTATGTGTGGCATTGGTGAGGGCCATCCCGCCCCTATGGTGCTGCTGTTGCTGGTGTAGGTATTTCTGCATCCCTCTGTGTGTGATGTGTCGGGTACGTGTAGTTTGTTTTTGTTGTTGGTGTCTGACTTACCTTCTGCGCCGTACGCGTCCGTGCCTGTTCCGGTAATAGAGGTAGAATATTGGTAGGATCGGCACGAAGGGATTCATGGTTGGTTCGTCTCGTTCGTCTTTCTCTTTGCTTCGCCTCGTCCTCGTCGCTGGCGTGTTCGTCTCGTAGCCGAGGATCGTGTTGTGGCGCGAATCGGAGCTTATGTGCGCCTCGACCGGATGCTTTGACGTACTGTGCGTAGCGACGGGTTCGGCGCGTACGGGAAGCGCATCGTACTTGTCTGGCCGGACGGGGCTGCATTTCTGCTTCCGTGCGGCTCAATTCTGCGATTCCGGATCCGCCTCGGTCTGAGTTCAGGTCCTGTATTGGGTGAGTACGACTGGGTCGGGATTTGGGCAGTTGTGCGCATCGTACTTGCTCGTTCGGACGTATGTGCGGATCGGTCGGGAAACAGGCATTCGCCTGGATTTTTCCCGACCGAATGGTATTAGGTGCGCCTCCGACCGGGATCGGAATCGACCCCTGAGTGTTTAATAGTGTTTAGTTTATACAGAGTTATGATTGTGGTTTCACCATATGATAATTTGGAGTTACCAAGAATGTATTACTTTATGAATGGACGCATTTGTATAATGCTGAGTATATCAAATTAGAATGCGTTGGTTTTTAGACGAGTTTAATTTTCAAACTTGCAGAAATGATTATAGCCTGTCTTTTGAGATATCTTGAAATATCTATATGTACTAAATTCAGTTTGTTTTATGTTTTCATTGACAAAAAAAACGTTTTGTAAGGATGTTTTTTTGTTCTGTGTGTGCTGGATGTTGTTTTTAAATTGTCTGCTATGTCGCACGCAATGTTTATTAATTATAGCTATTGTTTGTATTGTCTGCTTGCTTTTAAGTCTATGTCTTATATGTTTTTTAACTGCCCTGAAGAAGTCCCTATATTATGGGACAAAACGTGTTGTTTGTGTCCTTGTTCCCCTTTTCTGTGGAAATAAAAGAAATGAAGAATGAACATTAAGAATATACATGGCTCATGATGC
The DNA here is from genome assembly GCA_963921515.1 of Calotriton arnoldi. Taxonomy (NCBI): domain Eukaryota; kingdom Metazoa; phylum Chordata; class Amphibia; order Caudata; family Salamandridae; genus Calotriton; species Calotriton arnoldi. Next base: position 669,098 of record CAWUFW010008778.1, on the reverse strand, counting down.
TTTGGATTTGACTAATAGCTATTAACTGTAACTCAGATCTTTGACCTCTTTGGGGTATTAGACCCGAAGTAATTTGTGTATTGTAGAGCACTCGTCTTTGTTAGAGTGCTTCTCCCCTTCCTATGATGTTTCTAATTTTCTGAGGAATTCTAGACAGTTGACCCTGGGAGTGAGCACCTAATTTTGTAGAAACTATATAGTGTGAGGCAGTAGTGTACCATAACCGTTCTAGTTGTGCTTTTTATTGAATCGAAATTGTAGTGACACTGATAGTTTGGGGGCTAAATAAATCAGAAGACATTTCCAGTCAATCAATATCTGACAAACTTTGCAGGGGTTCAAAACGATTAGCAGTGGAAATTGGAGCCAGGGGCATAATGACTAGAGGGTTACTCCATCTGGGTCTACACCAATTATTGTTCACATTTTCTTTTAGAGGTGGCGATAAAAAAGCCTAATGGTAAGGCGCATATTTGAGGGTTTTGGTGTGGTGCATAAAAAAATAAATGATCAAGATTAGGTCTGTTAAGATTTTGTTTGCTAAATCAAACCAGCACCCCGCGGTTTGTTTACACCAATGTGCTGATTTATTTATGAGGCTTTGAATATTCTCCGTGACATTACACTCAAGAAGGGGAACTCCCTCCAAGATAATTACATATGGCGTGCATTCCGGGGGCAAATGTAAATCACTTAATTGATTCCTTGGTGCAGCGGATGATAACGGAACATGACAAGGCACCTGAGGACCACTGGGAGGGGAGGACAGTTAGACTCTAGTGCATAAGACTGAATAGCATTCGTAGACAGCTACCCAGAGGTAGGCATTTGAGCTAAAGATGGATGACCATTTATATAATGGGTTCCTTGGGACAGTAAAGTGGCGGTGCCATAAACCTCTGTAGTGCCGGAATGAACCTCACTGAGGGTCAGTCAAAGATTGGATTTTGTCAATCAGGGATTTAAATTGGCCCACCATAACCTGCTGAAGCAACTCCGATAAAGCAGTTTAAAAACTGCTCTGCCAGGCCACAATAGTAGGCCTGCGGTCGGGTTTGTTGTGTTTCTGCAGTGGGTGGCAGAATATGTGCTACAGACCACTGGTGGCATTTAACTTGCAGACCCTCGGTACACTTTGTACCATATATTAGGGAATTATGGGAAATTTAGAGGTGCCAATCAGATGTATAACAATTTCATCATGTTTAAGGGGGAGTGCAAGCACTTTACCACCGGTTAGCAAGGGTAAAGTGTACACAGTTCTATGGCTAACAAAAGAGTCGATGCACAAATACAGGGGAATACCACACAAAAGATGGTAATTTCCAACAGTATCACAAACATCAATTATGTCTAGTATACGTCCATGATGAAGTGTAGGTGTGAATGACAAAATAGGACCTGTGTTTAAAAAGTAACCAAGGAAAATTCATAAAATCATGAATTTTCCTTATATTTCTGTGTCATCACCTTCCAAAATTCACAGGTATCCACAAAATTTCTACCACAAAGTTTTCTCCCTCTTAGCCCAATAAGAACACTACCATCATGATAACACTCCCATTGACCCTGGTTTGATTTGTTCCTGTTGTGGGCACTAGGCCCAGACACACAAGTGGGGTCGCATTTTTATCGGGACAAGTGGGGAATACTGTGTGGTCAGACTTTTGTGGATTCCTGAGTATTCGAGAACCTAATGTCACAGAAATGCAAGGAAAATGCACAGTTGCAGGCAAAGTTAGAGGTTTGCAGGACATTGTGGGTAAGAAAACATCATGGGATCCTCACAGGGCCAACCACTCTGAAATCTCCTGGGTACCTAGGGGCATATTAGCAAGAAGAGGCGATAATCATCGCTAACCCTGCTTAGCGAGATTTTTTTATCGCCGGCTATCGCTGGAATATATCGCCACGCTAATGCTGTATTAGCAACGATTAGCGATATGGCGATGAATATTCCAGCGATAGCGGGGGAAATGGGCCAACATCGCTGAAAAACCAGCGATGTTGCATGGAGAAGGGAGAACACCTTGCTGATACGACCCTGTGGTCGTATCAGCATAATCCACCCCCCCATGTTAGGTATGGCTAACACCTGCTAATTGCAGGTGTTAAATAAATGGCGATGACCCCGGTTAGCGCGACTTTTCACGTCGCTAACTGGGGCCATGGCCACCTTGCTAATAGGCGATAGGCCTGTTAGCGAGTGTTTCCCAGGTTTGTTCGTCGGGAACGCCCACTTTGCATGTCATTAGCGATAAATATCGCTGACATGCAAAGCGGTAAAAAAACGGGCGCTAATGCCCGCAAACTGTCGCTAACTGCTGTTAGAGACAGTTTGCTGATAGGGCGATATAAATATCGCCGTTTTAGCGGCAAAAAGTGCAGCTAAAGTGGCGATAGTGCCCTTGCTAATATGCCCCTTAGTTTTTAGAAATGTCTGGGTTTGGTAGGTTTCCGTGGGTGTCCACCGAGCCTCGCCCCAAATATAGCAGCTACCTCAGGTCAAATCAGGTCATTTTCTTGACAGGAAATCTTGATTTCTTCACATTACATTTTGGGCCCTTTCATGTTGCGGGCACTAGGCCTATCCACACAAGTGAAGTTCCATTTTTATTAGGAGAGTAGGGGGAACGCTTGGCTGTCCTAAATTTGTAGCTGCTTCTAGAATCCAGAACTTGCTGCCATATAAATGTGAAGGAAATGTGTGTTTTTAGACAAAGTTTGAGGTATGCAAGGGCTTCTGGGTAAAAAAGCCTGGTGAGAGCCATGAAAGTCACAGAACCTTGGCCTCCCCCGGGTGTCTAGTTTTCAGAAATGTAAAGGGTTGGTAGGTTTCCATAGGTGCCGGCTGAGCTACGGCCTAAATTCTAAGGCCACTAACATTGCAGAAAAAGGTTGGTTTTTGTGGGAAAAATGTGATCTGTCCATCTTGCGTTTTGGGCCTTTCCTGTTGCGGCCACTGAAATGACCGCACAAGTAAAGTACTATTTTTATTGGGAGACCTATGAGGCACACTGGGTGGTAGGAAATCTGTGGCTCTGTGCAGATTCTAAATTTTGCCATCACGGAAATGTGAGGAAAATCAGTGTTTTTAGGCACACTTTGAGGTTGAGGCAAGCGCTTCTGGGTAAAAAAAAAAATCTCTTTAGAACCACACAAGTCACACCATCTTTGACACCCCTAGGTGTCTAACTTTAATAAATGTCATGGTGTGGTAGGTTTTCCCAGATGGCAGCTGAGCTAGGGCCCAAAATTCACAGCTACCTACATTGTAAGAAAAGCATTGATTATGTGGGGGCAAATTATGATGTCTCCAGGTTAAGCTTGGGGGTGTATTGTGTTGCAGGCACTAGGGCCAGCCACACAAGTGAAATACCATTTTTATTGTGATAAGTATGTAAATACCAAATAGTAGACTATTTGTTATTATCAATTGAATGTCTTTGCAGCTATACTTTCCTATTGTAAGCCAGTGCACAAGAAAGAAGACATTTTGCAAAATGCCCTCTAAATCACAGCAAATATCGGTACCCATAAATTCAAAGATACACAAATAACCAATTCTCCTAAACTCAGTATCTGGTGTACATTTCAGAAAGTCAAAGCACTGAGAGTGGCCCTCAACCCAAAGGGACAGGGCTCCGTAAAAGACTATCAAGTCAACAATTCATTCCCTTTGGGATCACTATTTCATTAACACATTGCATGCATATACACTCACATAGTTCTCAAACACGGCCCATATTTTTATTTCAGCAAGACGTGACACAACTTAGTGTGAAGAGTCAAATTACACATTTAATCACGATCAAGAACATTTATAAAAACCAACAGAGCATCATTAAAAACATATTAAAAATACATCAATTAAAAATTAAATCACAAAGAGAGAAAAAAGATGAGACAGTCACATATGTCATTGATATCAGCCAATTTGACAGAATCAATAAGGCCACAAGATCACAATCAAATAGTTTTCTATTGTGTTCCCTTGTTCCACAAATCTGGCCCAATGAATGCGTTGTCGCGTTTCGGTGGATATACGGATTAACAGCCACCTTCTTCAAGACATATATAGCTTTCTCTCGGACCAAATATGTATACACATACACTGGTTCATATTGAATCCACTTCAAAGTAGGTCACCCATATGCCCACGTGATGACTGGTAGCACCTAGATCATCAATAAATATCTCCCAGGACATAAAATCCAATTCAAACCCCTCTAATTCAGATGCATTCAATAAGGTGTGTTGAATGGGAATGGCATATACTATGCACCACCTCTCATTTCTTTAAATGCCAAACACACACTGAGGCTTAGTGTAGGGGCTGGTGGGCTCATTTATATAATGTTGCGAGGGACTGTTCACATCTAGTTCCACCCGTCACCTTACGGCACCTCGTGCTCTCCTTCCTTACACCCGGTAATACCAAGTAAGAACTTGGTATTACCGGGTGTGGGGAAGGAGAGCACGAGGTGCCACAAGGTGACGGGTGGAGAAAACACAGGGTTGCAGCATATTCTTGTAAATATGGCGCATCCCTGCATTTTTTAAATGACTGCTCCCACCTGGACAGCTAGTAGAAGGTGACTGCCTACCACAACCCACAAGCTTTTTGCCAAGAATAATGGGAGGGCAGGGAGTTGTGCAGATTCACTGGTCAATAAGCACTTTACCACACACCTGCACCATTATTTAAAATAATGGTCGGTCTCTTGTCAGCGTTGAGCTTTACTTGGTTGCTGCTCATGAAGTGCAGATGAATTTCATCGTGTTCTGGAACTGTTTGTGGGAGGCCGTCGAACCATTTAAGCAGAAAGGAGTAGGGAGTCATAAGCATAATCATTGAATCTGCAAACATTTGTGGAAAACTCTTTAATAAGGGGCCTGAAATGCACATTGAACAAGTGCTGTGACAGAGAGAACCCTTGGGGGACTCCACATGCAAACTGTGATATCAGCGAATTGGAAGGACCAAGTTGAACAGCTTAGGTCTGGTCTTTTAGAAACGAAGTCAGCTAACTCAAGGCTGTGTCCCTCATTCCAGTTGCCCTGACTTGATCCACTAGAATCATTTGGTTGATCCTATTTAATGCCGCAGATAAGTCCATAAGGACCAATGCCGGCACCTTGCCCCCATCACCGGTCATTCTCAAATCGTTAATGTATGTCTTCCTCTGCCTTCTCAGTAAAGCTCCTGACTTCTTCAGTCTCCAGGGCTCCTTGGTGTTTCTATTATGCAGCAAACTCTATAGAGATTAGGGGCGAGGAGAGCAAAAACCCTGCCCACAACATTTGTTTCTGCGTTTGGATGCGTAATTATTTGTGTGAAGTGTTGCCATCAGGTATTTACATGTTTCTAAAATGTAACAATTTATATTTGTACTCAAGCGCATGCACAGAGTTTCAGAATGTAACATTAGGAACACCTAATTAAGGGTTTGTATATTGATGCATTTTTAAATTTACTTTTGTAGTAAGGTCCCCAAGGTGACTACTAATTTCACCCACAAAGTGGAATGGCCTGCATGTTGCTTTGTAAGGATCTTTCTGAATCCCAAAAAACCATAAATTGGGCTCCTGTGAATGTTTATACTCACATAAGCATACAAACATACACGCATTTTGGAGAATCAGGTCTTTTGATCCCATGTTTAGCCATCCTTCCAACTTACAGAAGTTGTGTGATCTGTAAATAGTACAACTATCTATCAAGCTAGAATAAAGGATATAGACATCCACAATACTTCCAGGTAGGCCATTCCTACTAAGTCACTGTAATACTTTTAATGTAATCAATGTGATTGTTTGAGCCTCACACCTGTAAGCGACCGGTAATAAAGTGGGACTAAGGGTGCTAAAAGTAATGCTGTAGAGTATATTCAACTGCCTTCCTGTATCGGGTAATTTGTAATCTGCCCCTACACATGTTCAGATTTGTACCCTCACCCAATAACCGTAACTGAATGTTTAAATGCACTCAGCAAATCTTTGTGCATAGCCAGGTTTGCACCATCTTTCATTCATCTTGAATGCATGTTCAAATTTGCAATCAGAAATCTGGAGTGCTGGACCAAATTTTTACCATCACTCTGCATGTTGGCTACATGGCTTGAGTCTGACATGCATGCACTGACAGTGCACACATACTTATGTCAGAGCCTAGGCAGAGATGATGCGTTGGTCATCTGCCATTGGCAACTGTTTCAACACAAACCTTCTGTAATGAAGGCTGATCCAAAACGTGAGTTGCCCCTCTCTATGTGCCGATTTAAAAAAAATCTGATAGTAAAAGCCATGGCATTATAATGTATCTGATGCATAATTTGAGAATCAAGAGCAGTCTGCCATCGAAAATGGAGATGTATGCTAAAGTTATATAGCTTTATGAAACTTTAGGAGAATCAAGAGAAAGCTAGAATCTTTACATGTTTTTGTCTTTTGCGGTTTAGGCAAAACATCAAGCTAAGTTTAATTTTTAAAAACAAAATTGCTGGGGGAAACGAGCAGTTATCTTCATATTTTGACCTCTGATTAAAAAAAAAAGTCTCATACAGTCACACTCATCATTCTTCCATAACCGCTTTGCCAATTAATATGCCAAGAAAAACATAAAATGAAAGTTGCTGCACAGCAAAGATGTCGCAGGATTCTCCATGTATTAATTTAATTGGCCATTCATCCAAATACTTAAACAGGCTAGAGCTGCGCTCTCATTTTCATTTCTGCTGAGCAGATTCTGTGTTGTGGGCTTCTGAAACAGACACTGAAGACCGAAGTTCTTGTTCCTTCCATCCCCAGCGACTTCCGTAAATCACTTTTCCGCTGGGTCCCATCTTGAAATGCAGAAATCCCTATTCCTAGACCAGCCATTTTCATTTTACCTCAATGCATATTCAATGCCACAGTGAAAAAACGATCACAAAAAGCGGCAGAAGAAGAGTAATGAAGTCCCAGGGCACCAATAACTTACACATACTTGTTTTTAAATTGCATGGATTAGCTCTCTTATTCATTAGAGAATTAAATGTTGCTATCAGTTAATCAATCGGAGGTTTTAGCCAGTCTTACCACCTTGCAGAATCGTACTGGAAAATGGCGAGCGAAAGCAATTGCCTGAACTGAAACTCAAAAATAAATAAATCTGTATGCCATATGGGTCTTTTGAATTCTTAAACCACATGCTCATTTCTTATGTGACCACAGGACCTTACAATTCTTTTTGTTTACGTGTTATAATTGACATTTTAGGCTCTAACGCAATGTTACTTCTAAACTCAATAGTTCACACTTTATCTTACTAGTTGCAAGCAATATATTGTGGAAACAACTTCAAAGTGAAAAGATATTCTTAAAATGTTTTTCACTAAGTCAGTTGCATAATTGTGTTTCAATTTCCAAAACAGCTGTGCAAGGTCATTCGAATATGTGATTTCAGCTGAGCATTGATCCCCCATGTTAAGCTGGATGGTACATTAGTGATTTAGAAGGTGTCACAACCGGAAAGTTCTAGACAATGACTCAGATATTAGAAGATGACAAATGTGCTCATATTGCATTACAACAAAAAGCCTTGCATTTGCTTCCAGGGACAAACTCTGGGGCTTATTATCAAGGGCCCATCGCCGCTTTAGCGGCACTTTTTTTGCCGCTAAAGCGGCGATATTTTTATCGCCCTATTAGCAAGATGTCGCTAACAGCCGTTAGCGACAGCTTACTGGCGATAGCGGCCGTTTTGTTTATCGCGTTGCATGCCAGCGATATTTATCGCTAATGACATGCAAGGTAGGTGTTCTGTCTCAAAACTTCACAAAAACGCCTGCTAACCACACTTCGCCCTATTAGCAAGGATGGCCCGGACCCGCGAAGCGTTAAAAAAAGTGTCGCTAAGGTCTGTTAGCTGCAGGAATTTAAGACCAGAAAAAAGCAGGTCTTAAAAATGTGGATAAGACTTGGGCCCACACCTATGCATGTTTTTGGTGCTGGACTGCGCTGCAAGCAATGTCGCAGCGCTGCCCTGCGACAAAAATATAGGGGCAGATTTACAATCCCCTTGCGACATCTTTACGACACTGTTGCGCCATTTATGTGATGCAGCAGCGTCGTAAACAATGCGCCACTATGCGACAGATTTACAACGTGACGCATCTAGTGAGATGCGTCACGTTGTAAAGCCCTGCGCTACATTATACCTGCGTTAGGTATAATGTATGCAGGGTGGGCGTTCCGTCGCAAGGAAGCCCCATAAAAGTGACGCAGTGAAATTTACAAGATTTCACTGAGTCACTTTTACGTCCCCGCTGCGTCAAAACCTTACGCCTGCTTGTAGCAGGCGTAAGGAGTGACGCAGCATTGCAAGTATAGGATGCCCCTGAGCAGTGCTGGAGTAGCGTTGCGCTTGCGACACGACTCCAGCACTGCGTCACCTATACGCTGACAGATGCGTCACGCATCTGTCTCTCCTTGCGCCACGGTGCGCTGCATTGTAAATGCAGCGCATGCATGGTGGCGCAAGGGGTTCCTAACGTCACGCAAAATAACTGGCGCATCCCTGCTGATCTGCAGGGATGCGCCAGTTATTGTAAATCTGCCCCATAGTGCAGGAATGCGCACCATCACTAAGATAGTGCGCATTCCTGTGCCCCAGTCATGAAAAGTGCTTATGCTCTGCGACAAGACAGCGTTGCAACACTTCTCATCACGCCCTCCTTGCAACAGCATGGATGCGCTGTACTCACTGGACAGCGATCCATGACGCAAGTAACGACAGATACGTCAGGAATCCTGACGTATCTGTCTGCGCTAAAGTCATGCATTGCTGCAGTTGTGTCACAACCATGACGCAACTCCAGCAATGCATGGGGCCAGCCCATCCCTGTGGCACAGCATCACCCTCATGCCTGCCATCAGGCAGGCGGAAGGTACTGACGCAGTGCCATTCATGAGGGGTGCCCGAATGTCTGCGATGTTGGAGATCCATCGGTGGTGGTTGCGCGCTGTGGTGTCATCGTTTGGAAGCATTGGTGGAGTGTTGGTGCGGAGGGAGTCGACGAGACGTTCTGCGGTGGCCTAGATCCAGCTGCGACGGGGTGCGATGATGGCGCTGGCGTCCGGTGGGCAAGGTGAAGACATCATTCATCCAATGATGGTAGTGCAGGAGAGTCCGGTGTTGTGGCTGTAGTTGAAGTACCCGCTGGCGGAGGTGACGTGCCCGACCGTGTGTCCTGCTATGTGGCCTGTTGAGGTGACTTGCTGCTTGCGTCTGAGGTCGGTGACCTTCCCCAGGAGGGGGTGGTGCTCTGGTCACTGGGGTTTCCCAGGTGGAACTTGAGTGCACCGAGTTGGATGTCGTTGGTGGATGGGAGACCCTGGGGTGCAATGAGGTCCTAAATGGGATTGGAGAATGGGGGGCCATGGCCCGGGGGGCCTGCACATGAGGGTGCCGCAGATGTTCTTGGGCTTGGTCCGGATCTGGGAGTTGACGTGGTCCATGTTCACCCTTGGCACATTAGAGTGCGTGGTCAGTCGGAGTGTGCCCCTGTAGGTGACGGCAATGGCTCCTCCCTGACTGTCGGGGTGCTCCTTGCGGGTGACACTGCAGCCGTCTGTGATGGCGAAGGCGAAGTCCGGTACGGAGCAGAGGTAGGTCCTGGCAGGCGAGCTGGAGTCCAGGGTTGATGGCGAGGAGGGTGCAGGCGTCGTAGCGGTGGAGTGGCCAAGAGGAATGCTCCTTGGTGCTGAGCGCGGTCCAGGGGCTGACGGACGCAAACGGCGTAGCCTATGGGTTGCCTTTGGCACGGGAGACAACCATTACAATGCAGACAGTACATTGTTAACAACGCAACTCCGACAACGCGGGTTCCTTAACATCGCATTCGATTACAACGCATTGTGAGGTCAGTTATGGGGTAATTTTAACTTTTTCATGTGTGAATGTGTTTTGGATGTCAAAAATGAAAATTGTTGTTTTTCTGGGGGTCAGATTTGAAAAATGGGGTGTGCTATTGGGCTCAAATATGAAATTTGGGGTGTATTTGGGGGTAAAATATGAAAATTGGGGTGTATTTGGGGGTAAAATATGAAATTTGGGGTGTGTTTTGGGGTAAAATATGAAATTTGGGGGTAAAATATGAAATTTGGGGTCTGTTTTGGGGTAAAATATTAAATTTGGGGTGTATTTGGGGGTAAAATATGAAATTTGGGGGGTGTTTTGGGGTAAGATATGAAATTTGGGGTGTATTTGTGGGTAAAATATGAAATTTGGGGGGTGTTTTGGGGAAAAATATGAAAAATGGGGTGTGCATTTGTCTCAAATGTGATTTTCCGGTGTGTTCTGGGGGTTCTAAAAGGGATTCAAGGGTTCATGTCAGGTTTTGTTGTGCAAAGGTTAGTGTTGGGTTGCACTCACTGAAGTGGGAACAGTGATCTTGATGTATCCGCCATGCAACACCTACCCTACTGTTGCAATGTCTAGTATTAGTATGCATTGAAATGGAATGCGAGGTTATGGCATGCGTCGCAACTACGTATGTGCCTTTGGCACACGAGTGGTACACCCGCTGTGCATGGGCGCACAGCGGACAACATTGAGAAGTGCGGGGGTTCTGGACAGCTGTGGGGTGGTAAACGCCGGAAAGAACACTGGATGGTGCATGGACGCGGGGATGTGTGTGTGAGCGGGTGTTGTGAAAATTTATTGAGGGAAGTCTTACCTCCAAGCCGGGTCCCGTGTCTTCTTAGCTCCTGCTCTCCTGCGTCTGCTTCCAGGAATAGGAAGTAGCCAGCCAGGCTCTCTCCCCGGAGTCAATCACAACGCTGCAATGCAGTGGTGGGATTGGTAATTGGCAATGGGACAAGTCATGCAGCCCGGGACCGGAGGGGTGGGCATGTTCTCCAGGCATTGCGAACAGGGAAGTGTGCATGACTGCATTGGGCAGCCTGAGTGGGCCGAGCAAACAGTCGTTGCGCACTTGAGTGGGCATGCCAATCCGCCCATGCCCTGCTCCGTGTTTGGAGCAGTCCTACCCACCCTCCCCCGAGGATACATAGCATGATTACATCAGTTAGTTAGCCCTTGTGTTCCCCCTTTATAAATGATTTTTTGGCTTCTCTGGGCCCGCACTTCCCGCTTCCCGCCGCTGCTGCCCCTGCAGCCCTGCACCCCTGTCCTCGCCTCCCAGCCGATCGATCCTTCACCCTCCCCTCATACATGGCAGACACTGCGCGATTGCGCAGCGGACACGCGCTGCTGACGCACAGATGGCGCGCCTAATACAAGCCCGTCTGCGCCCGTCCGCAACCCAACCACGACCAGCGCCAGGAACCCTGGATTACGGGCCACCCACTGCTACAGCACAGCCACCCTTCATGCACTCAACCCTGGAAAAGTCAGAGACTGACCACGGCCACGGCCAGTTCTCCTGCCTCCACTGCCGCCAGAGCGTAATCACCACCCAACACAGCCAACGCCAGCACCGGCAACACCCTAAGATGAATCCTCCTCAACGTGCGCTCCGCGCCCAAACACGCCGTGGAAATCTGGAACCTACTCGACTCTCTCTTGCCCGACATCACCTTCTTCACAGAGACCTGGACCAACGCCTCCTCCGCACCCGACATCAACCTCGCCATCCCGAACGGATACATGATCCAGAGGAAGGACTGCCACAACCACCCAGGAGGGGGCCTCGCATTTGCCCCCAAAACCACCCTCCACTTCACCACCTCCAGCAAATCCTTCCCCACCGCCGAACACCTGCACTTCCAGATCCAGACCAACCACAACTCCACACTCCCAGGAACCCTCGTCTACAGACACCCCGGCCCACGGACACACCAGCCAGCCCACCATTTCCACCTGGCCGCCAGTCACAGCCGAAGACACCGCCTCAACCATGAAAGGCATCCACTCAGGGGCACCCACAAACCCATGCGCTTCTCACATCTACCACAGAGCCACGGACGCCATCACACACGGACTACAATGCACCATCAACACCACCTTCAAAACAGGCACCTACCCAGATGACTGGAAGCGTGCAGAAGTCTGGCCCCTGCTCAAAAAGACCACAGCTGACCCCACCGACCTCAAGAAATACCGGCCCATCTCGCACCTCCTCGACTCGTCACAATCCAGATTCCGAACCAACCACAGCAACGAGGCCGTCCTACTCACCGCCACAGACGACATCCGCACCCTCCTGGACCAAGGCCACTCCGCAGACCTCATCCCACTCGAGCTTTCAGCGGCCTTCTACACCGTCTCCCACCGCACTCCTGTCGCAAGAATACACAACGCCAGCATACAAGGTACAGCCCTAGACCGGATCCGATCATTTCTCCCCGGAAGAAGCCAAAGGATCAGACTGCCACCCTTCCTCTCCTATCCCACGTAAATCACCTGCGTACTCCCACAGGGGTCATCTCTGAGCCCAAACCTATTCGACATCTACATGGCCCCCCTCGCCGCCACCGTCCGACAACATGGCCCCAACATCATATCCTACGCTGATGACACCCAGCTCATCCTCTCCCTTACCAAAGACCCCACCGCCGCCAGACTCAACTTCCAGGAAGGAACGCAGGACGTCAGAGTCTGGATGACCAACAGCTGCCTGAAGCTCAATGCCATGAAGACAGAAGTCCTTGTCCTTGGAACCACCCCTTCAGCATGGGACAACACCTGGTGGCCTTCACCCTCGGAAGCCCACCTACCCACTCGGACCACGCCAGAAACCTCGGCATCCTACTCGACCCATCCCTCACCATGAGCAGACAGGTCTACGCCGTCACCTCCATCTTCTTCAACACCCTCCGCATCCTCCGCAAGCCGTTCAAATGGATACCCCCAGAGTCAAGGAAGACAGTCACCCATGCACTCATTACCAGCAGAGTGGACTATGGACACGCACTCTACGCAGCCATTTACAAGTACCTACTCCACAAAGTACCGACATTACAGTACACCGCCGCCATTACTCGTCCTCGGCATTCCCCGGCACTAACACATCAGCCAACACCTACGTAGACTCCACTGTCTCCCCGTGGTGTAAAGAGTGACCTTCAAAATCATCACTCAAGCCTACAAATGACTACACATCAACGTAAACAAATACCTCAACGACAGAATCAAATTCCACGTACACAAATGAGACATCCGATCTTCCAACCTCGCACTGTCCGAAACCCCCGACAATCCACAGAGCCAGAGCAGGTGGGAGATCCTTCTCCCACATTGCATCCAATACCGGGAACGAGCTACCGGCAGACATCAGAGGTGCCCCCTCCCTGTACACCTTCAGGAAGACCCTCAAGACCTGGCTCTTCAGCTAACAGATCAGCGGCACCCCACCTCAGTGCCTTGAGACCCTCACGGGTGAGTAGCGCGCTTACAATTCCCCTGAGTGATTGATTGTGTTATCATCATGTGATGATTGTTCCTCTTCTGCACTGCTCGAGGTGGTGGGGCAACGCTCTTCCAACATAGCGGTAGAGCCGCCAATGGGGGTGCGTCATCTACATGTGATAGGCATGAGCAACTCCCCCCCCGGCCCTCATGCGCTACACGTCCCACCTTCTCCTTACCTTTACATTGACCCTGTGGCGCTGTCCACTGCACTCTCTCCAAATCTGTGACTCAGCCAGCAGGAGCCTGAGCCAGGTGTGCTTTCACTGGGCTGGGTACAGCAGTCACCGCGTTGTCCGCTGGTGGACCACCCGATGCAGTTGATGCAGCAGGGCTCCCTTAGGCGTGTAGTTGCAGCGCTCAGACCACACAAGTGCAGCATAGCACAGGGGCCTCACCCTCCAGAGCATCCGGCCAGCCCAACATCATCCGTCCTGTGAGGCAGGGAGACGGCACCCACCATTGGTAATCCCCTCCGTGCACCCCGGTGTAGTGGTGGATTGTAGTATTCGATGCGGACCCCACTACGTTGGTGCGCATGAGCGCCTCTACCATTAACTGCTCCAAGGTGAACAAGGCGGACTTCTCACACAGGTCAGCAACGTGTCTCCATGCGACCTGCCAGACTTCACCACCAGGTACGGGTGATCGTCGCACATCAATGTCTCCAGCCACGGCTCATCGACTCCACGGCTCCTCCACATCCCACTCCAGGCTCCAGACACAGGTCCAGTGAGTCATCCAGGCACCAGACGCAGGTCCAGCAAGGCATCCAGGCACCAGACACAGGTCCAGCGAGGCATCCAGGCACCAGACACAGGTCCATCAAGGCATCCAGGCACCATACGCAGGTCCAGCGAGGCATCCAGGCACAAGACGCAGGTCCAGCGAGGCATCCAGGCACCAGACGCAGGTCCAGCAAGGCATCCAGGCACCAGACACAGGTCCAGCGAGGCATCCAGGCACCAGACCCAGGTCCAGCGAGGCATACAGGCACCAGACACAGGTCAAGCGAGGCATTCAGGCAGCATGCGCAGGTCCAGCGAGGCATCCAGGCACCATACGCAGGTCCAGCGAGGCATCCAGTCACCAGACGCGGGTCCAGCGAGGCATCCAGGCACCAGACGCAGGTCCAGAGAGGCATCCAGGCACCAGACGCAGGTCCAGCGAGGCATCCAGGCACCAGACGCAGGTCCAGCGAGGCATCCAGGCACCTGACGCAGGTCCAGCAAGGCATCCAGGCGGTCATCCTGGTCATCCTGGATGTTGGGTGGCTTGAGGGGGTTGTTGATGTGTGCTGCACTTGGCCCTGGAAGCTGCATTAAACTTTTTTTTTGTGCATCTTTTGTATGCGAGGTGGACTGATTGGCTATTTTTTCTAAGTCCACACTTGCTGCTTAGTGTGCGTTTTTTATCGCTGATTGGCTTCATCGCTAGATTCCGCCCGCTATCACCTGTTTCCCTATCGCCATCGCTCTGCGGTTAGCGGCAGTTTTCGCCGCTGATCCCTGAAGCTATCGCCTGTAAGCGACGTGCTGGTAATACGTCGCTAACATGGCGATAACTATCAGGGTTCGACGGCGATAAAAAAAATGCCGCTAACCTGGGTTAGCGATAATTATCGCCTCTTCTTGCTAATATGCCCCTCTGTGTATCTAACCAAAACAATCAGAGAGAAACGTCATATTGTTGATATTTTCAAATCCTGTTTTAGGGCTTTCGGTGAAATAAGAAACACTTTTGTTTGAATGCTTCCAATGTTGTCAATTCATAAAAAATAATTGGGGTATGGACAAGCCATACAACTGTCAACCCTACCTAACTTCACTGAAACTACTCTAATCAAATTTTGACCCAGGATATTGGACATTTCACAACAGCTAGATTGAATATAGAGTTAGCAGCATGTTAAAAAACATAAAACATTTACTGAAGCCAGGACGTTAGGTACTGAAATTTCAAGCGGAGCCCTGTAGTTATTTCTCTTCTCTGCTTTCAACCTAAGTGAGAAAATGAAATGAATTCAACTCAGGGTGATCATGATTCCTTCCTTGGATACATAGGACATTCTCTGGCAGATATAGGAGCTCAAATTCTATGTTTCGGCCCTCTAGCAAATTCGTCTTTTCTGCATGGTCATCCCAGTTTTTTTTCTTTTTTCTGGACCCTATTATTGCTGGTACTAGTATTCTATGTGCAGGGACCAAGGGAGTAGTCAGAACATTGAAATACCTCCCACTTTGAACGAATGCTCTGATGACATAGAGCAAGTGAGCCTGACCATCCCTAAAAGAGTTATTTTGTCTCTTCCATGCAAGCATCTATACATTCATCCTTTCACCCTTCCATCCACCTGCTAATATACATCATTTCACTTTTAAATTTGGCCATCCATCCATTTGTTCATCCATCATTCTATCTTTCATCATTCTATCCATCATCTATGCATGAATCCATCCATATATCCATCCACCCATACATCCATCCTTTGACTTTCATATCCATCAATACAGCATTTAATCCATTGATTGACCCTTTTTACCAGTCATCCATCCATTTAGATTTCCATTTACTCTGCTATCCATTAAACTGTCCATCCATCACACTCTCAGATTTCCTTTTACTCTACCATCCTTTCACTCGTCCATCCACCAATCCATTCACCCATCCATCCACCCACTCATCCATCCTATCACACTTCCTACCTTTCTGTGAAATGAAATATGAAATATAAATTTTTAAGGCGCGTGATACTACCCAAGGGTGTCTAGGCACGGAACTCAATGCAGGTGACTGGCTGAGACTGAATGATCCTTATAGTTTAAAAAGCCATGTTTTCATGTTTTTCCTAGAAACGAAGTGGGCCGTGTCCTTCTTTAAAAATAAAGGGAGACGGTTCCCAAGACGAGACGTGCTGCCTATAAAGCTTCTCCCACCCCAGTGTGCTCTCGTTGCTCTTGGAACGTTAAACACTGATCCTGAACAAAGAGGTCTGGGCGGAATGTACCAGTGAAAGTTTAGCCTAAAATATTCAGGTCCTTCCCCATGAAGAGCCCTGAAAGCAATACACAGAGCTTTAAAATGTATGCATTTCTCAATGGGTAACCAGTGGAGAAGCGAAAGGACAGCCGATACTGATTCTTTTTTTGGTATGCCTAACAGTAGGCGTGCAGCCGAGTTTTGCAGCATCTGTAGTTTGTTTAGGCTTTTCTTTCTAATATTCACAAATAATGCATTTGCGTAGTCTATTTTCGAAAGTACGAGAGTGGAGATTACCATTTTTTGCAGATCTTTAAGTATAAAGGGGAAGATTTTTCGTAATAGTTTCATGGTAAAAAAGAGGCAGAGGTAACTGCGTTAACATGCCCTTCAAATGTCAGCTGGCTGTCAAATACTACCCCAAGGTTTTTTGCCTTTGTAACCGGAGAAGTAAGTTGGCCAAGTTCAGACGGCCACCAATCTTGGGACCAAAAGGAGAGATCTTATCCAAAGAGCAGTACCTCGGTTTTACCTAAGTTCAACTTTAAACAGTTTTGGGCCATCCATTTCCCAATCTCCTGCATGCAGCTATGCAAACGTCTTGCTGTAGGGTTTGTGGTTTGTGGCTACTGATTTTAACAAAGATGTTAAAAAGGGTCGGGCTAAGAGACGAGCCCTGGGGAGCGCCACATGGTGGAGAAAACAAGGGGTATTTTAGTTTGTCAGCTGCGACAAACTGTATTCTGTCTGACAGGAATGATTTAAGAAAAGCATGGGCTTTGTCCCTAGTGGTTTACAGTGCCGAATGCTGCCGATAGGTCTAATAGGATCAGCACGGCACTGCCGCCACCATCCAACGTGAGTCTGATTTGTTCCAACACACTTACCAGAGCCAATTCTGTACTGTGGTGTTTCCTGAAACCGAATTGGGAGGGGTCTAAATGGCTGTGGTCCTTGATGAAAGCTGTCAGCTGAGAGTTGATGGTTTTTTCGATTATTTTGGCAGGGAGGGGTAGTCTAGAGATTAGCCGATAATTATTGGGGTCTGTGGGATCTAGATTAGTTTTTTTAAGCAGAGGAAGGATAGATGCTATCTTCCAAACACTTGGAAACTGTCCTAGCTTGATCATTTGATTAAAAATTTCCGTTAGGTAGTCTGAGATAGTTTTTGATACTGGATGTGTCATCTTAGGTGGACATGGGTCTAAGGGGGATCCTGACATTGTTTGCAAAAGAATAGTTTTAATTTGCTCATGGGAAAGTTCAAACAAGGTTGTTAAAATGGCCTGAAATTAATTTCCCTTGGATTGGGACACGGTTCCACCAGTCGATGAATAAGAGGAGTTGGAAGATAAAGATTAAAAAGAATTCACCTTCTCTTGAAAGAAGGTAGCCAATGAGTTACAAAAGGTCTGGTCAAATTCCTGATTTACTTTTACTGGTGGTTTAGATAACTGTTTAAAAGTGGCAAAGAGTTCTTTTGAAGAGTTTTTCACCCCTTCTATTTTTTAGGTGAAATATATGGTTTTTGTTTTAATAATCATTAAATCATTAATCACCCTTCCTTACTTCCACCTTTTCTTCCTTTCAACCTTCCATTCTTATTTCCCTTTTCTATCAACCTGTTTC
This sequence comes from Calotriton arnoldi, assembly GCA_963921515.1. Classification (NCBI taxonomy): domain Eukaryota; kingdom Metazoa; phylum Chordata; class Amphibia; order Caudata; family Salamandridae; genus Calotriton; species Calotriton arnoldi. The sequence continues at coordinate 651,076 of CAWUFW010008778.1, read as the reverse complement.
TTTCTTCCTTATAACGTTACCTATGAGCTTTTGTCTGTCGAGTTACCCTTTAAGAACCTCACCCCCTCTGTAGATGGTAAAGCAGGGAGGTTTCATGACGTCCCTGGCTGTAACACTGCAGTTTGGTACCACAGTGTTTGTGCTCTGCTCTAAATTGGTATTGGTAAAACTGTTTTCACCTAATTAGTCTCTTTGACTTTCTTTTAGACCATATTAGATGGTGCAGAATATGCACCAGTGGCATGGGAGTTAAATATCATGTATGGACTGCAGTGTGTATTTACATCACTCACATCCATGATAAAAATATGAGGCTCCCAGAAGCATCACTATGCTCTGATTGGGCCGTAGTCTAAAGGCCCTTCAGAGACACAGGGCAAAGAAAAACTTCTTTGCCATGTAGAAAAACCTATTTAAATAATAAAAAGTCACTTCAAAAGTCTGCTTTGTAAGTCCACAAGGCAGGGCTCCAATACATAAAATGAGCACACTAAAATTTATAAACTCTTACAGTGACTGAATACCTAAAAACGACTTCCACTGTATAGGCTGAGCAACATTTTACATAAGACAGGCCTAGGTGCAAATAAAATATGTATTTTCATATTTCTGTTTGGGCAAATACTAGCAAGACCTTCCAACTAATTTTCTACTTAATTTTCGAAACCATATTTAATGGTGAAATCAGATTGTTTTAAGCGTTAGTGGAAAGGTAGCTAGAAAAATGTACTTTAGTCTTCCTGAAGCAGAACTGACTTAAAACCGGTTCTCCCACTCATCACACCTCTAGTGTTGGAATGCACAACATTGGCTGGGAGTGTTAATGTCTCTGGCTCAGAAGACAATGGCCTGTCTGTAAGCTCAGGAAGGACAAGTTGTTTTAACTCCTGACCACACAGCAGTGATTACCTATCTGGTAGTGTACAGGAACAGCTGAAAGAATAAAGGAGATTCTTAACAGTATCTCATTGACTTGGAGATGCCAGGGAGGGTTTCTCCTATTCATTCCCAGAACCCTCCTCACAGCCAGGTTCTAGTCATGGTGGGTGCGAAAACTGATTTGGACCCTGTCAGGTGGGAGGAGAACTAATCTAAATAGGGGAGTGACTAAGGAACTGAAGACAGGCCTGCCTGGTGACAGAAGGGTAATGCCATATTGAAACGTGGCTCCTGGGTACTTTTACAGGAAGACAAATAGGTTATGCTTCAAAAGAAAGTGGCAAATTGTGAAAAAGTAGGATTTTGTAGCAGAATTTCTCCAATCACTGGTTAGTGCACTGGATAAATCTGAAAGACTTCACCTCACCAGTGGCCACCTCTGACAGGACCTCTGCAATACTCTTGTGGAATTCTCCTGCAGCAAGATAACCTCTATATACAGCAACGTTATCCCCCAACTGTACACTGTAGACCTCAAAACTCAACTACCCATCTAGACCAAATAAATTATATCACCTCCACCATTAGGTCTATCCACTCCAGGGCCCCAACAGTTCCCAGCCCCACCACTCCTTTACCAGAGGGTGTCAACCCATTAGCACAGCACTCACACCTATCCTGAATGCCTCCATCTCTTCAGCTACCTTCCTGGACAAATGGAAACACACCACAGTTCTCCACAGCTCAAGAAACCCTCCGCCAGCGAAGCTACACTAGCCAAAAACAGACCGATCTCACTGCTTCCGTACTTAGCTCAAGTCCTAAAAACATTAATCAATAGATGCCTCATCGACCATCTCAGCAACCAGCAGCTCCTCGACATCACACAGTCTGGCTTCAGACCCAACCATAGCACAGAAACAGCCATCCTCTCTGCCACATACAACATCCGCATGATCGTGGACCGAGAAGACATAGCTCCCTTCATCCTCCTGGAACTGTCTTTGGCTTTAAACACTATCTCTTACTTTATCCTCATCTGACGCCTACACAAAATTGGAATCCAATGACCAGCTCTCCTCTGGATTTGCTCCTTCCTGATTGGCAGGACACAAGCAGCCAGCCTGACCCTTTCCATTTCGGACACCCACAACCTCATCTTCTTGTTAGTAATTTATAGTGTCATAGCGGGTTGTTGGGTTTGTAGGGGAATAAAGTGGGATGTTAATTGAATTACAAATATTCATAGTTTAATATTATTTTTTTCCATTGTTAATACTTTTTTTATTGATTATTAATTTTGTAAATATTTAAAAGTTATAGGATATTTGAATGTAAAATTGAAATTCAAATTTTAATCTTGTTTTAATTATTAGTAATAATAGATTACTAGTTATGTAAAAAAATTAATTTATTAGTGATTGTGTCATTTTAGTTTTTTATTTATTTTCATATTTATTTTAGTTTTTATATTTTTATCATGCATGTATTATTTAATGCTGTGGTGTTTTTTCAGTTCGTTGACTGTGAAGAAAATAAATATGTTATATTTTTTCTAATAATTTATATTTATATGTCATTTATTAATTGGTAAATAATTTTTTATAATTTCTTTATATTTATTATTTTGTTAAATGTTTTTAATTTAAATAATGGTAAGTGCTTGCAAATTTTTGCTCTGCAATGATATTTGTTACTTAAATAGTATTTGGTTTTTATGTATTATTTGAAATTACATAAATCACTATTGATTTGATAATAGAAATATTTATTTCGGTGGTGAGGGAAATTGATATTAATATATGTAATTTAGTTTTTTCCTTTCTTTTTTAATTTATATGGTACAATTTTTTGAAAACATATAAATGTATTTATTTCTATATAGTCTAATCTAATTATGTTTTATATTGGGTGTTTACATATTTTTTGTAACTTAATAGGACTATGTAATGCTTTTCAGGTCAAACACTTTCCCTAATTTTGCTTAGACTGGAGTGAGAATAGTAAATTGAACCCCTCCAAAGTCCAGCAGTTTCCCTTCTGTTTATACTGGAGTGGGAATAGCGAAGTCCAATGCTTTCCCTACTTTTGCTTAAACTGGAGTAGGAATAATCCATCAAACCCCTCTGAAGTCCAACACTTTCCCTAATGTTGTTTAGACTGCAGTGGGAATAGTACATTTATCACCTGTGAAGTCCAACACTTTCCCTTCTGCTGCTTAGACCGAGGTGGGACCCCCCGAAGTCCAACACTTTCACTACTGCTGCTTAGAATGGAGTAGGAATTGTAAATCTAACCCCTGCGAAGTCCAACACTTTCTGTACTATGGCTTAGACTGTAGTGGAAATAGTAAATCCAACTTCCTCGAAGTTCAATACTTTCAAAACTGTTGTTTATACTTGAGTGGGAATAGTAAATGTACACCTTCAAAGTACAACACTTTTAATACTGTTGCTTAAACTGGAGTGGGAATACTGGGCCAGATGCACGACCAGTTTTTGCATGTGCAAACGGGTTTGTGACCCGTTTTCGCATGCAAAAACCTACTTGGCCAATGTACTAACACTATTTTGCGACTTGCAAAAAATTGCGACTCGCAAAATAGTGTTTTGCGACTCGCTATTAGGAAGGGATGTTCCCTTCCTAATAGCGACTCACAAGCCATGTATGAATGTTTTGTGACCTCAATTGCGGTCGCAAAACACTCGCAATTTACCGCCCTGTACAAGAGGGTGGTAATGGAGTCGCAAATGGGAAGGGGTCCCCAGGGGACCCCTTCCCCACCGTGACTGGCTCTGAAAATATTTTTTAAGGGCAGGCAGTGGTCCAGGGACCACTACCTGCCCTTAAAAAATTAAACAAAAGCGTTTCATTTTTTTTTTAATGCATTCCGTTTTCCTTTAAGGAAAACGGGCTGCATTTTAAAAAAAAACTGCTTTATTGAAAAGCAGTCCCAGACATGGAGGTCTGCTGAGCCCAGCAGGCCACCATCCCTGGGAGGGCCAGCCATTCCCAATGGAGTCGCAAATTGCGAGTGGCTCATTAATATTCATGAGCCTTGCATTTTGCGACCCCATTGGGAATCGCTAACAGTGTCTCTGACACTATTGTACATTCCAAATTGCGACTCGCAATTTGCGACTCACAATTGAGCGCATATTTCGATTCGCAATTTGTAATGGTCATACATCTGGCCCACTATATCTAATTTTTCCAGAGTTCAAAATGTTTCCTAATTTTGGTGAAATAGAATTTGAATTATTTGTTGCTTTATTTTTTATATGTAATATTGTTTGTTTATATATATCTGTGTGTGTGTGTGTGTGCGTGAGTGTGTGTGTATGTATGGGTAAATAAATATATATATTTTTATAGTACTTGTTTGAAAATGACCCTCTCAGGCTCACTCCAAACATTTTGCCTTCCTCCCCATTCTTTTTGCTGAATTTGTTTCTGTTGGCCTTAGGTCTCTCTGCACTTTACCACTGCTAACCTGGGCTAAGGTGCTTGTGCTCCCTCCCTAAAACATGGTAACATTGGCTCATCCCCAATTGGCATATTTAATTTACTTATAAGTCCCTAGTAAAGTGAACTACATGTGTCCTGGGCCTGTTAATTAAATGCTACTAGTGGTCCTGCAGCACTTATTGTGCCATCCAATCATGTAGCCCTGTAACCATGACTCGGGCCAGCTATTGCAGAGCCTGTGTGTGCAGTTTACACTGTTATGTTGACCTGGCAAAATAAACCTTTCACCAGGCCCAAACCTTCCCTTTTTATACATTTAAGTCACCCTTAAGCTAGGCCCTGGACAGCCCAAAGGGTAGGACATGTAGTTTTTAAGTTTTACATGCTCTGGTAGTGAAAAAACTTTCAAAGTAGTTTTTCACTACTGCAAGGCCTATCTCTCCCGTAGGATAACAATGGGATTACCTTAGTATATTTTATAAGTGTAATCCCCAGTTGGGAAGAGACAAACCATCCAAGTCTGGTGTCTCTGTAATCACAATTTAAAATCCAAACTTATGGTGCAGTCAGATTTTAAATTGCAATTCTGAAAATGCCACTTTTAGAAAGTTGCCATTTTTTTTACTTTAGCTACTTGGTGCCTGCTGTCTGTCTCTGATCACGTGGCTGGGGTGGGTGACAGCTGGACTTTGTGTATCCCCCAGACAGCCACAAACAATGGGAGCTTAGGTGTGACTTGATGGGCCATCGCTGGATGACATACTACACGCTAAGGGCTTCCACAGAATGTATCCAGCAGTGAAAGATCGTTGCTTTCGCTGCCAGCAACAGTGGATGGGCGGTTGGTTGCATATTTTTTTTTACCTGCCAAAGGGTTGCACAGTTTTGGGAACAGGTGGTTTCTGCCCTTAGACTTGGTTTTCAAACTAGGATTGAACTGGAGGCCAGGGTGTCACTCTTTGGCTGCTTAAGTCAGAGGCAGAACATTGCGATAGGTAAAGGGGGTCAGGCATTTTTTGTGATAGCCTCTTTAATTGCTCACTCATTGAACCTCCAAAACTGGAAGACATCTAGAGTACCAACATATCAAAAGTGGCATAATAAAATGAGTTGAACGAAAAAGATTGAAGAGGCATATGCAAAGAGCGTTGGGGATATAAAAAGATTTAATGCCTTGTGGCAGTATACGGAGGCAATAGAAAATGAAATAATAGTAGGGTAGTTATCTAAGGCACGACTGCACTTTCAGTGGTGGATATTGCTGTATATGTACTGTATAATATCTTTTAATTTATCCTGATTGCAGCTATATTATGAATGTCAGAGTCATGATCGTACTTTGTGTGTGTGGGCTTTTTTGTTTTTATGGCTCTAATTGTTTCTTTGTTTTATTTGATGTATCCCAGACCAAATTCTGTATAAAATTAGAATACCCCCTTAATTATTGGGACTACTGCTCCCATAGCTATATTGTTGGTCTGGTTTATTGCGTCCGGGTCACTGGAAATCAGGGCATAATATTTCACCAAATTCAGGGGATTGCCATTTACACTAACTTTGATCCAGATCCATCCACCTTTAGGGTCTCTGATAACTTGAGAGACTAACTAACTATTCCACACCTGTACCTAGGGACATGGCTACCACCCTGACCACGAGCCCAGGTGAAGCGAAATATGTCCTTGACTAATGCTTAGGAAGAAAAAGTTTCAGAATGTTGCTTTTAAGGCGGGTCTCCTGAAGAAATAAAACTTGTGGGGAAAAAGAGGTAAGCTATCTAATCAATACCCCGTACTTCTGCTTGTTTGACATTCTATTGACATTAAAGATATGATTCGAGCTTTAAGACCCATTACCATTATAGCACACTCTTAATTGTGACCTCCCTATATGGTAAAATCCCCACAATGCATAAACTGCTATGATTCTGCTGATTTTTGCTAAGCATGCTACCCATCACCCATGGATCCCACCTCTAGCCAAACCACCCTGTGACCCCCCCCCCCCGGCCACCCATCCCATGCGTGAGAGGAATGGCCCACAATACCCCTCTCGCAGCAGCAGTCACCCTCCTTGGGTGCCAAGCGACCCACCCACCCCACCTCCAATGCCTCATTAAATCATCTATTCCACTAACCAAATTCCCCACTCAAAACTTGACACTTAGGGGCCGATTACGATGTCGGGCGGAAGGGCATCAAGTAACCTGTCGGAGATGGACCATCCGTCCAGCTCATTCTTGGATGCGGTTGTTCCGACCAACGCATTACGATGCCCAAAATCCATTGCTTACCGACCGACTCGGTTACTCCAAATCCGACTGGATATTCCCACAGTGAAGCCTTCGGAAACGCCGAATGGAGCCGTTTGGAACCACTTCCGAGTCCAAAACCGCCTGCCCTATTACGATGCATACTTCTGACGCGCCAAACCTGTTGGGCAAACCCTTTTTCGCTAAACGTGCTCCCCATCACCCATGGATCCCCAGCCTCACTGCAGGGCACGTAGCCAGGTCATCATGGGGAAACACAACCAGAATTGGATATTGGATGTGTCAGGAATAACAACATGGGAAGGATCCAGCACAGATCCAAAGCAGGACTAAGACAGATGAATCCCTTACATACAATCCCTAGCATGCACCCAGGTCTGATAGCATGCACACTGCACTCAAAATACATTGGGACACAACTATCTTGGGGCCTCCTATGCTTTGCCAGGCCAGGTCTACACACCCCTGGTGGACCTGTGCTATTCACCCACCACTGTTCACTCAGGCCAGCCAGCAGGGCATGGGATAGGGTACCTACTTGTACAGTCAGGAGAGGGCATCAAAATGGCCCACCTGGAGTCACAGGACTCAAATTGGGACAAAGTGACAACAGTACACACGGAGCAGACATCAAATCTGCAGGTACACAAAGGATGGTTTATCATCCAAAACATTGGCGAAGGAAGAGACACATCTCCAAGCTAAGATCATTTCTCACATACAAAAGACAGAGACAGGGACCTGAGTTTGCTGGCATATGGCACAAACCAAAACCTTACTATCAGCTCATTATCATGTCCTGGACACAAATTGGGATGGACGTAAATCATCTTTCATTAAGCAGGCAATGCAGATCTGGTCAGATGGGCAGAACAAACATTCATCAATGAGTCAAGCATACCACAACAGGAGCATATGGAACAAAATTGAAAAACATGATAAACATAACAAAATAGAACAGCATAGAGGGATCATGTGCCTTTAGAAGGTCAGCAACTCACATACCTCACAAGCCACACATGGGGGGTGAGACTGGGGCCTCTAGTACAATTGCCATTGTCAACAGCTGATATTGTAGCATATGTGAACTCTAAAAAACACCCCTACACGTGAACAAAGGAGGAAATGTCATGCAGACAGTCTGCCTCACATGACAGAGCAGCTGCCTCATCTAGCCATGTCCGGAACACCTCTGATAGGTCCATGACCACTTGTCTCTGACCCTCACCCTACAAAGTCCTACACCCATCCACTGGCTCTTCATGTAACAAATTGTCCAAAAGCTTAGCTATTGCAATCCTATAGAGGCACACCACTCACTCCCTGCACTGCGCAGTAGCCTCAGCCCTACACCATTAGCGAGTTGCTGCGCACAAGTTTTGCAGTGTTGGGACTGCAGTGGCCTAACAATGCATGCAAATGGCCTGGCGTGTGATGAGCATTTACAAATCCATCCTTTCATTGGATAACTTCAAAAACATCATCTGCAGGAATATCTCTCTCGGCATCCACTCCAATGGAAGGAGGTTGAACCAACCCCTCACTGGGTTAAGTACATCTGTAACTCCGCAACACAGGTTTGCAACATACAGCCAAGTCCAGAATATGTGTATCAATTACAAAATAGGTGCATTACGTTGTGTGCACAGATGGCAGGACACAAACGTTCGTATTCGTACAGCTCAGGTGCCAGATATCAAATTGAATGCAATGGAGTTGGGCATCATGACATACGTCACATCGGCAGTGCCTAGTCCATTCTCACTCCTTGTGTCCAAACACATCAATAAATAAGATGATCCGTCTCCAAACTCCACCCATTACGTGCAGGCCTTGGGTTAGGAACCGATGTGCCGATTCAATGTCTGTCACTCTCCACATGTGTCCCATCTCAGCCATCAGTGTGCCATGTGCCAAGGGATGGACCCCTGCAATGTTAGGATCTTCCTGCAACTGGACAAATGTAATGTGCTCCCGGACCCTGATTAGGTCCCCCACTGAGCTCAATCCTGTGTCTCTCCATGCTGTCAGTCCTTCCCAGCAATGCTTCTATGGAAATGAGCCAGGACTTGCAGAAAAAGAGACAGAGAGTACAGGATCATGCCGCTCAGTAGCCACAGGCCCACTATCCCAAAAATACACTTTCACCAGGCTGTCAGCCCCAAAGGGGAGCTGTGCTTCAGGTAGCAACATTGATCCTGCAATCTCATGTGCCCTGCATTTTGAGAACATGCTCACTTTGTACAACTGCCTATCAAACAAAATTTATACTGGCCATTGCAGTGGTCCTGCCACATAACATTCCTTTAAAAATACACAGTCTTGACAGCCTTCGCTTTGGCAGATGCAGCCTCCACAGAGCCACACTTATCATGCCACTATTGCAGATCAACCCTCGCAGCATGGTGTCAAACCCCCCCGAGGTGGCACCGGGCATAGCCACTGTATGCTGATGGCAAAAGCACAAGATGCAGGTGAGCATTTACTTCTTGGAAAGTGAAATGCAGCGTTGGCATGTAACTGGTAGAGTGATCATAAAAACCATCTGTGGATGTAATGAGGATATGGCCCTGCTAAGATTCACACAATGAGACACTTTGCATCATTACACTTACAGATCCATAATTTCCCAAAAACATGAAGCTCACGCATCACACCCTGCTCATCCACCATCACCTCTTGTGGAGTATAATCCACACAGAGGGCAAAAACACACACTTGGCCCAGTTAACACACAAACTCAACACACCCTGAAAATCTGATTGTCTCACAGAAATATCTTTAATGTCCCTGCAGATAGACTGAATATAGAGGAGCATGTTGTCTGCATCAATTGATACTACATGTACCTCATCGCCAGTGAAACTCACCATTATTAACACCCCTGACAAATTTGTTGGCTAGTGGCTACATTGTCAGGGCCAAAAAGAAGTTGGAAAAGAGGACAACCCCGATGAGTCCCCCTGCACAATCTAAAAGAGGGTGACACTTGACTTGGGCAGTTGGCTTGGCATGAAAAACACATATATGTTGTTGCAGCTGCCCTGCCATGTCCAGTTTTGACAGAGTGGCAAACATGTATTCACAATCAATGGTATTGAATGCCAATTCTAGCACCAAGCAGGCTACGTAGGGACACCTCCCACGGACCAGCTACAGCACACTATTTTGCATAAGAATGTTAAGCATTGTGGATCTATCAGGGATAGAATCCTTTTGGACACCATGCACTAGATGTCGTCGGTGTACCAGCAGGCGAGGCGCCACTACTATACTAAGGATTATCAATTCCTTGCAAACAGGGACAAAGGATCTTGTGGCCATAAGCTCAGCTAGGTCAATGTTGGTATTTAACGATGTACACCGAAAAAATTGCCACATGGATTGTGGGTGTCTCCAAACACTCAAGTTGGCCCAAAAGAGATACAGTCACCTGTGTTCAAGTACAAGCTCATAGGCATTATTGAGACTGGGCGGGAGACTATCCAACGCATGAGTGGGCAACGTGGCAGTGTGCAGAATCATTCTGAGTAACTCTTGTACCAGCCAACGAGGTGTTGATCACTACACGTGCAGCTAGATCAAGTACAGGTAGATTCAATTCAGTCAGGAATTATGAAACGTCTACCTTGCTTTCAGGCTAGGGGGGATTGTATAGGCCACAACAATACACCGTGAAGGATTCATGGATGGTTGCCTGACTAGTGTGCATCTGGGGCAGGTGATCCGTAATCATCAACATCTGCTGGGTTGTTATTAAGCAACAGAGGGGGCAGGACAGGAGTTGCCCTGACTTATCTCACTCTTTGTGCATTCCAGCTTGTCATGTTGCAAAGTAAAAGCAACGCAGTTGCACAATCAGATGGGTGTGGTGTGTTTGAGCATCTGTCAGCATGCCTAACATTACAGCCTGCAACTGAACCGCAGTCTATTGATGACCTAGTGATGCCTCTGTATACAGCAAATCCCTGGGGATATAAGCCCTAGACAACACCCAAGTCCCCAGCCCCCGCCACTGAGTACTGATTTCAGTGCTTCCCACTCCAACAACCTCGAAGTTGTTGTGTCCCGGTCGTCAGTGAAATATTTGGAGATGGAATTCCTCAGGAAGGAGCAAAATGCATGGCCAAACATCAAGGTAGGATGCAGTCACCATGTGTGGACTGGGTGGCACTGCACACTACACCCAAAGCTTTCTTCTGTTGCGGACTTCTGGGGACGGAGTAATCCGTGGCAATCCACAACAGGAGGTGGTGGGCAGACTTGCGACGCGTGCAGTTTGGCCCGGTTCTGCTGGTTGCTGCTGTCCTTGGGTCTCCCTTCAACATCATCCGGGGCGAGGACTACAGCCCCCAGGGTGCACCAGGCCATCTCCAGCTGCCGCGAGTGAGGGGGAGGCGTGGCCATCGCGCTTAAAGCGCTGCCTCTCCACCCGTGGCGCAGAATGCAACCCGGACGAAGCCCGGACCAAGGGCGGACCCGTCTGAGCCCGTCCGTGCCCGAACGAGGCTGGGCTGGGCCATCTTGTTAACATCTGATATCTACATCATCCCTCCCTTATCAACCTTCTGGTGAGTGTGATTACTGTTTTATAGTGTATAAATGGTGTCCCAGAGAACTATGGGGAAAAGAACTGGGATACCCTGCACCCGCACTACAACAAGCATAGACAATATGTTAGAACGGGCAGTAAGTATTGTCGCCAATGAAATTGAACTAACGGAAAGACATCTGTCCCTGGGGATTGCATCAGCGCAGTCTGGACTCTTGGCAGAGACTGCCGCCATGGATCCCATGACCAGCCCCTCTAACTCTACCTTGCAGTTCACTGCCACAAGTCCCTCATTTCATTTAACTGCCCCCGGACCAAAATGTAGCAATATCAATGAGGACTTGCATATCACTCTAAGTAGTGGAGATAGTATTATTAACTCCCCATGTACTCTGGTTCCTACGACAGCGACAATGACAACCTCCGCCGCACCAGGGGCCAAACGTAAAAGAAAGACTACTAAAACTTCATGCTCTAAAAGGAAACAACCGCCCCGTAACATCTCTTCTCGGACAGTTCTGAGCTCTTGGATACAGGGCTCCCTGCCTCTCGTAAAGCCAGTGATTTCTGATTTGGCCCCTATTGAGGCCACTGAGGCCACATGTCGGACCATTTCTACTCAGACGGATGATTGCTTTTCCCGTTCCTCTTGTGGTTCATCTGGGGACATTTCCATCGATAACATCATGAATATTGTTTCAACTTACATAAAAGACTCAGTTGACAAACATTTTATCACTTTGTGGAAGCGTCTAGATCGATTGGATACCCTGTCAAACAAAATAAGCTCTCAAGTTAAAATATTTAAACCTGTAACCACCTCTGTAACTACGGCAGGGGCAGGGCCAGATAGTAGTGTTACCAACTGTGAGACCGTCACTACTAAATTATATCCCCAAGCATTAACGCCTATCGCTACAAGTGGCATTTGTGCTACTTGTAGTAAAATCAAGGACTGTTTTTCACTAGTACCTTCCACAGCTATGGATAACATGTCTATTGTACGCAACCCCAATAGTCCCACAGATGCCACGTCTACACAAACCTCCTCCACTCTGTTAGTCCCCAGTGTTATGTCACGGAATCCCCTAGGCAGTGCTGACCAAAACACAGAAACACACCGAGTGGGTGCTTCAATTCCTGTGACTAAAGATATCCTAGGCACCCCAGAGTCCAGTAAAGAGGTATTAAACCTACCCCCGGCCGCATGTCCATACGTTTTGATTCTAGCAGGGGTACCACCACTTAGGAAAAATCAGGGTGAATCCTGGGTCCAACTCCGCAATAAATGTGCTGATTGGCTAATAAAACACAGGGGGTTTCGGGAGGCAAACATTAATGAAATCATCATGGTACGCAGGGTGGGGTGGGTTGGTTCCTCCACAAAAGATATGGAGGGTGATTGTATTGTCATTAACTTCCGAGACCCATTGCTGGTAAGGTCCCTTTTGACGCCACAGGCGATAAACATTGATAAATCAACCCATATCTGACCATTACAGTTAGGTTATTTTTATAAGCCAACACAGGGTCAGAGAGTTAGAGTCCCTTTCACCCTAAATACATACAATAGGTTTTCTCCTCTATTTGACCTAGACAATCAAGATTGACTGGTTGCCCCGGCGGTATCTCAAACCACTCTGTGTGACCATAGTTTTTCGAAGGAGACCATCTCCACACCGAATACGCTAGAGCCTTTAGATTGCCATACCGTAACAACTTCTGCAGCTATCTCTGCTAACGTGACACATAACAAACAAAATCTAAACATACTTAGTTGGAACGTTGCCGGTTTGGCATCTAAGGTGACTGATGATAATTGGTTAAACATAATCCAGAAATATGATATCCTACTGTTGCAGGAAACTTGGGCCACACGAGATTTACACCTAGAAGGTTTCAATTGTTTTAACCTCGTAGTGCCTGCCCCTAAGGCTGGACGCCCGTCGGGTGGCCTTTCTATCTGGGTTAGCATTAACGCGGGAGGCACCATAAAGGCTCTTGTAACAAACAGCGAGAAATATCAGGCTCTGATCTAAACACGGGGGGCTTCAATTGGTTTTATTAACTTCTATAATAATGATTTCCAGCGCACACCTAATGCAAACTATGCTAATTTGTTTAATTTTATTGCCACCTTACAAAGTGAAAATGCCCCTCAGAAACAAGTAGGCATCTGTCTGGCCGGTGACTTTAATGCCAGGATGCCCAAAAGGCATGTAGTGGCTCTAAAACCCCCCAGTAATGTATCCTCTTATAACAGGGGGACAGAACTAGCAGAGTATGTGTTAAAGACCAACTTAGTGGATGTAATGGAAATCGCAGAGGTAGTTAATAATAACAATATCAATGTTCCAACATATAGAGGTCGTGGCAGTGCTTCTACCATTGACTATGTTTTTATATCCCCCATGCTGGAAGACTGCCTAGTAAAATCTGAAGTTATACCAACTGTTCATGGGGACCACAACCCCATAGCTCTAAAGTTAAGAATTGCATCTAGGCCTAGATTTAAGAAGGAGTGTGGGGCGACCAGCATAGAGATATCCACTGATAATTTAAGACTGGTGTGGAGAGGAATTGACAACCATGCATTATTTTCAAGGATGATCAGAGAAAACCCGCAACTTATCGATACCTGCCTATCCTTTAATAATCGCAACCCTGATGTAATTGAAGCATTTATTAAACTATGTGGGGAGATTAAATTAATGATTTCTAGGCCCATGATTGAATTCGATTGCAGTCCTAGATGGTTTAATCGGGAATGCTCTCGTGCAAACAGGGAGCTCCGTAAAGCCCTTACAAAGAGCCCGAGAGATCAGGTACTTGTCAAATTCCTAAGGCTACAATATAAAACCATTACTACCATACGGAAGGAGGAAATTTTAAAAGAGCGATGGGATAGTCTTGCATGCGCTGCCAAGGTTAAAAACACAAACGGCTTTTGGGCCGCAGTGAAAGAAATGAGATCTATGGACCAGACATTATCGCCTATAAGCTGCTCCATAGCAAGCGAAGCATGGGAAGTTCATTTTTCCAGGATTTATCTGGCAACTCCTCAAACCGAGTTTGAACTTAATCATCTAATTGCTTTGCAATTTGCGATATCCCTACCAGAAGTAGAGGACGCTATTTCCCAAAGTCTGGGTAATAAGGCTCCCGGGCCTGACTGGCTCCCCATTGATTTTATTAAATATAAATCGGAGTTCTGGGCGCCCCTTTTATTAAATGTTTTTAACAATTTAACCAAAGATAAGATTCCTAGCACATGGTCAACCAGTATTATTGTTCCTATTTTTAAAAAAGGAGATAGATCCAACCCAAGTTGCTATAGACCGATCTCCCTGATCGATAATACCCTGAAAATTCTCGGGAGAATTCTTTTTAACAAGATTAGATCATGGGCCGAGGGTGATCATATTTTAAATTCTTGCCAGTTAGGTTTCAGAAGTAAAGTAGGCACTGTAGAACAGTGCCTAAACCTAAATTTGATTGTTGGTAAATATACCATAGCCCAGAAATCCCCTATTTATCTGGCTTTTATGGATCTCACCTCGGCCTTCGACTATGTTAATAGGTCCCGTCTATGGTCAATTCTTTTAAAAAATGGGTTGGATGAGGTTTTAGTTCACTTTTTAGCTTATTTACACAGGGATCTAAAAGCCAGAGTAAGAATCAGCAAATGTGGGAAGGTTTCGAAGGACATCATTATTGGTAGAGGAGTTAGGCAGGGGTGTGTTTTGGCCCCACTTCTTTTTTTTTTATATATCAACGATCTTCACAATTCTTTGTGTATACTTACTACCGATGTCCCTAGAATCAAAGGCAATTTACTTCCCGCTCTATTGTATGCTGATGATGCGGTCCTAATGGGCCGCACACCAAATGCTTTACGCATCTTAGTTAAAGGTTTTGTTGATTTTATGGCTAGCCTGGATCTCTGTACAAATTTTAAAAAATCGTTTTTAATGGCTTGTGGACCTAAAAAGCACCTTATTAATAGAATCACCATAGGTTCAGATTCTCTTCTATGCACCAGCACTTTCCCCTATTTGGGGTTGTTGTTCTCAGCTAATGGCTCCTGGGCTAACCATGTAGCGTATAGTAGGAACAAATTTACCAGAGCCATTAACTCAATCCTCTGCCTCCCACAACCAAAAAAGCGGCAGAGGTGGTTTTAGCTATTATAAAAATGTTTAAATCTCAGTGTGCTCCTGTTGCTACCTATGGAGCCGAAGTCTGGGGTTTTACCAAAAGCAGCGTTATTCAGGGTGAGGAGAAAAGATTTTGCCGTAAATTATTGAGGGCCCCGATCTCCTCCTCAAACTATGTTTGCCACAGGGAACTGAAATTGGCATACATAGAGGATTTCATAAGGGCCCGCCCAGCAATATTTTGGATGGCAATTTGGAAGAACCCAGCAGCAACCCTTACCCGAGACATAATAATTGATTGCCTCCAATGTGATAAGGGTATGGATATACCTTGGCTAGCTGCTGTCCGGGAGAGTCTAAATAGTGTAAAACTTGAACATATTTTTCTCAATCCAACTGACCTAGTGCATACAAATAAAAAATTACTCCAAGAGGTTTTATATAATAATTATAGCAACGAAAGACATGAAAAAGAGGCACGGAAAACATCCGTAGCCAGGTATATGTCTCTGCCGTCAGCATCGCATCCATTGCAACATCATCCGGCACGATATCTTCTAAAACCAATAGGTCGTTGGGAGAGAGGGTTTCTTTTTCGGTTAAGGGCAGGAACCTTAAAATGTTTACTTTGTTTTCCTTTGGGATTTCATGTAAACCTTGATGAATTAACATGTCCCTGTGACAACCATAGTAATCAATCCATGCTACATTTTTTATTCTTTTGTAAATTTTATCAAAAATACGCCAAATGGATTTTGATCCCATTTTTAGGGAATCAACCATAACTGATTACAAGGTTGCTTACACGAAAATTCTTGAGCTGAAAGATGATGAATTAATTTTTCGTGTGGGATCTTTTTTGAAGTTGGCAGTTTGTGCACCATTTGAGAGTTTTTCCATCTAATGTACTGATTATGTATGATGTCTGGATTGTTGGGTTTTAACGGAACTATTATAACCTATTTGAGTCACATGACCTCGATGCCCTTCATATAATGTTTTGCACTATTTTTCTAATTTAATTATTGTCATCTTTACATGTATTTTTTTTTAAAAAAGCTCCTATTTGACTTGTAACACTGATTTATTATTTCTCTATCTTCCGATTTTATTATTCTATAGGTTTTTATATCTAGATTTATGTATCAATATGCTGCTAATGACCTGTGCTTTTATGGATGTATTTGAAATCCGAATAAAGAAATTTTTGATTGATTGACTACACTCAATGTGTATGTGTTTTGGGTCATCTTCCGAGAATTTTATTCACAGCTATTCAGCATCTAGCTCCTCAGGCTTTAGTGTGAGCTGCTAACAAATAATTCCATTCAGAATGTGCAGATTGTGTACTGCAGAGTAGTAGGAGTACTCATGAGTCTCAGGACGTAGGATCCACCAACAGTGTTGGAGGGACCAGTGCGCAGCCCATTGTGTAACATAAGCTGCCACCACTGGAGAGGATGCCGGGAGGGTGCTTAATCTGTGGCTCTCTGACACAATTGACATTGCGGTCCTCAAGCCAGGGGATATGGGTACACTTTGTGAGGATGAGGGATATGTGCAGAATGAAGTCTGCTTTGTCTATATTTGACACTTAAACACTGCCCCCTAATCTGTGAAAACATCAAGGAGATCCTCTAGAAAGACCTATTGCCCTCAGGCTCCATGGCAGTGTTTAATGGGCTAAATGGGACACCGTATGGACCCACACAAGGGCTACCCTTGCCAAACCAGATTAGAGGAGGCAAAAATATTGACAATGCAAACACTTATGGAACTGGGTATAATGTTCCGGTGTCACATGTGTCTCTTTTAACAGTGCAATGTTTTTTCATCAGCACATCCATGGATATCATTACAATGAGTCTATCTCCCTTTGTGTTCCCATACCTCTGACATTCAAAGTCAGAATGCCATTAGTACCCATGCATGTGTAGTGTACTGGTAAGTGTGGGGAGGCATTTCAGGAGTAGTCTGCCCCCAGGTGGGCCACCAACACACATCCTGGAGTATTCACTTGACGGGGCTATGGCCCTCTAAGCAATGGACTGCCATTCAATGTTCATGCATCATGACAGTACAATATGAGCACTCAACACCTCCATCACAGGACAGTATCCAAGGGGAAGAATGAGCAATCAGTGACAACATCTACCGACAAAGGGTAACTTGGCACTTATGCCCACACACAACTAGGACAAGGCAAGGCTAGGTGGAGGGAACGTGTCTTGTGATGCCAATAGGTTTTGCATATGTTAGTGTTTCCCTAGCGGCCATTTCAACAATCCGTCATGAACAATCATTGGCAGACAGCAAGCTGCAGCAAACACATACTACATCGTCAACTTTCATCTGGCAACTGTTTATGCATACTTACATCCACCTAATCTCCACATGTGTACATTTCAACATTACCTCTTGGCCTGCATAATCTCTACTCATGCTGGTCTGACCCCTCTCACATCCACCTCAAAGTACATGCTCATCTCTCAACCTTTTTTTTTTTTTTTTTTTTGTGTTTGAGAAGCTTTATTTAAATGGTAAAAGTACAACAAAGCAATTGAAAATAACATTCCTAGGCAATATGCATTAATATATAATGAAACACATAAGAAAAAGAGTTCAGTATAACTAAAATATATGGTAAAAATATTATCTTTTATTTATAAAAAATAAACATCACATTAACATATATATTTATTAAAAATCATCAATTTTATAAGGTACATTGACAATGATTTAATTATTTTCTTTCATATAATTGATATTAAAAATACAATATAATCAAAGAACATAAGTGGCAAAAAGTATATTCTTCGACGCGCGTTTCGGCACCAATTGCGCCTTCGTCAGGAAATGCCACAGGTAAACCTATAAATAGTTAAAAATACCATCAGAACTCATTTTCTAGTTACAAAATATTCCTATTTCTTATTAACAAGTTTTATGTACATCCTGCTTGTGATATAGTTGCCTTCAGTAAAATTACACACAATTCTAATAGGTGTAAGACCCAAGTGCAATAATCCCATAATCAAAACAAAGAGAAAGACATAGAGTAGACAGGGTAGAAATATAGTAAAAGTAAATAGACCCCAACTCCAATTATTTATTACCCAAAGTGTATTTTACAATATATGGAAGATAACAACATGTCAATACATGTTTAGTAACTTACTTATCCCTGTTATTACAAGATGGATATTCTTTAGTTAGGTAATAACTTCAGGATCCAGACTAGATTTCCTTCTGTAATAATTCATACAATCAATAGGGACAAGTGCTACTTTCATTATTGATGGTCATTATTAATATATTGTTAAGACTTTAATAACCTACTTTATATGGACAAAAATCATCAATGTTTGTCGATCTAATCAGTGGGTTTATTTTTCTTCAGAGTTTCTTTATTCATTTAAAAATCCTAATGCAGGGAAAAACAAGAAATTCCCAAATAAAGGCATATCTATTTTATAACATAAAAATTACCTAACATTGATTTATTTACTAGCCCTCAATGTTAAGTTATCTAATTAGGAAATAAACGGGTCTTACCAGTGGGTATATATATTTTTTGTTGATATATGGCGAGCGCTGCATAGATGACAACCCTCTAATATATATATATCTCGATCCTAACAAGAAATAATGAATATAAATCAGCTTTTTTACTCAATTTAAAGCCTAAATATTCTATGGTCCCCATTTATATAGCCTCGCTTACCTTTGGTCTCAGATATATTGACATGTTGTTATCTTCCATATATTGTAAAATACACTTTGGGTAATAAATAATTGGAGTTGGGGTCTATTTACTTTTACTATATTTCTACCCTGTCTACTCTATGTCTTTCTCTTTGTTTTGATTATGGGATTATTGCACTTGGGTCTTACACCTATTAGAATTGTGTGTAATTTTACTGAAGGCAACTATATCACAAGCAGGATGTACATAAAACTTGTTAATAAGAAATAGGAATATTTTGTAACTAGAAAATGAGTTCTGATGGTATTTTTAACTATTTATAGGTTTACCTGTGGCATTTCCTGACGAAGACGCAATTGGCGCCGAAACGCGTCGAAGAATATACTTTTTGCCACTTATGTTCTTTGATTATATTGTATTTTTAATATCAATTATATGAAAGAAAATAATTAAATCATTGTCAATGTACCTTATAAAATTGATGATTTTTAATAAATATATATGTTAATGTGATGTTTATTTTTTATAAATAAAAGATAATATTTTTACCATATATTTTAGTTATACTGAACTCTTTTTCTTATGTGTTTCATTATATATTAATGCATATTGCCTAGGAATGTTATTTTCAATTGCATAATTGCCCTGTCCTAGGAATTGTATCTCGAGTGTACAGGGGGTCCTTGATACTTTTACTTAAAAGTACAACAAAGGTCAGCAAGACAGAAAAAGAATTTCAAACCATTACATAACATAAAAAATGGCTAACGGCAATTCAAGGTAGAAAGCTGTTTAAAATTATAATGGAAATGAAGGGAAGGGAAAGGGAAGGAAAGGGAGAAAAAGGGGGGGGAGGGATCTCTTACAATATTAAAAAGGAATATAGAATTGCATATTTATCTAAAAAATACAAGCAATAATCAATAATCATCATCTGGAAGTAAAAGATAACCAAGATATTGAGTTAGAGATAAGAGGCAGAGATATTGAAATATTTAAGGAGGCTTAAAATTGTCTGCAGTCAAGCGGGAGTTGTCTGCCAATGCCAACCTATCTAAATAGGTAGTGAGTGGGGTCCAAAAAGTTCTCTATCTATCAATGGTTTATATGTGGAGGCAAAAGCAATATCTAAGCGATGAAAATGACATAAACTGTTCCACCAATGTTGAATTGAAAGTTTTGAGAATGTTTTCCAATTAAGGGTTATGTGTTGGAAAGCAAGGGCTATCATAAGGTCAAAGAGTCCATGCATAGAAGAGGGAGGTCTAAAGATTGAAATAGGCTGCCAGCAAAAAGGAGAGGAAAAGAATAAGGAATAAGAACATTAAACATGCGAGAAATATAGGACCATACTTTCCCCCAAAAGATAGAAACAGAAGGGCACAGAAAAAAAAAGATGTATGAGGTCAGCATTAGAAGACCCACAGGACCAACAATTAGTATCATTAGAGTGAGAAAAACGAGCAATAGAGACAGGAGTAAAATAAAGTCTATGGTAGAGAAAAAACATAGATTGAGTAAGGGAAGCAGAGCGAGAGATTTTGAGGGAACGGGTCCAAAGTTTATCCCAAAAAATAGTAGTCCAATCACATGTGAGGTCAGACTCCCACGCGAGTTCCACCTTAGTCTTAGGGCGATCAAGTTTAGGAGACAGAAAACATTTATAAATAAGAGAAGCTTTAGGAGAGATAAGAAGAATTTTGTGTAAGGGGTTCTGATCCAAAGGAGGGGGATAGAAGGAAGAGAGTAAAAGGACTCAAGAATAATCGCCATAAGAGTGGAAAATCTCTGAAAAAAGGAACGGGGACAGTGAAAAGTGAGTTGAAAATGAGGGAATGGACATGGAACAGAACCGTCAAATAGATCTTTAACCCAGACTATTCCCCTATGCCTCCAGGACCTCCAAAAAATGGGTCTACCATTAATTGTAATTAGAGAATTGTACCATATTGGAGAGTCTAAAAAGGCTTCCCTAGAGGAGGATTTTGTATGCAATAAGGGTTTTAGAATGGAGCAAGTATGTTTAAATAGAGGAAAAGAGATAAAGGGGGTCTTGACAGAAAAGGCCAAAACCTCGCTAAATGAGAAGGGGGAAACAAGGGTGCGTTCAATAGTATACCACAAAGGGGTATAAGCTGACTGATCAGCTAAGAGCCATTTTGCAGCCTGACGTAGGCAAAAAGCTTTGTGATATATACGAAAGTCAGGGAAGTTGACTCCCCCAATAAGTTTTGGCTTACGAAGGGAGGATAGGGAGATCCTGGACTTCTTCCCCCTCCAAAGGAAGCGAGATAGAAGAGAATCAATTTTTTTGAAATAACAGACAGGAATATGGACTGGAAGCATGGAAAGGGTATATATATCAAGATAGGGGTTATCATCATCTTAATGGAGTCCAACCGACCCCACCAAGAAAGAAAAAGAGGGTTCCAAGAGGAAAGTAATTTGTCGATCCGAGAGATAACCGCGGACATATTTAACTTATCAGAGGAGGAGATGGAATTCGAGAACCACATGCCTAAATATTTAATTTTGGCGGGGGACCAAGCAAACCCCATAGAAGAAAAGGAGTGCGGAAGACAAAATTTTGTAAGGGGTAAAATTTCTGTTTTATCAGAATTGATTTTATAACCAGAAACGAGGGAAAAGGAATTGAATTCATCTAATAGAGAAGGAATAGAAGACTGAGGATTGGAAATAAAAAGAAGATTATCATCGGCATATGCGGAAAGTTTTAAATTATGATCGCCATAGGAAAAACCAGAAATTGAAGTATTATTGCGAATTGAGGATAAAAAAGGTTCGAGAGCCAAAATAAAAAGAAGAGGGAGAGAGGACAGCCCTGACGGACACCACGTCGAAGAGGAAATAGGAAGAAATGCATCCATTAACTAATACGGAGGCTCTAGGAGCAGAATATAATAAAGAGATAAGCGAGATTACCTTAGGACCGAATCCATGCCATTTCAGAGCGGCAAGTAGAAATGACCAGTCAACCCTATCAAATGCTTTTTCAGCATCAACAGAGATGGCCGCCAAGGAAGAGGAAAGAGAAGGAATTTTGTTGAGAACATTCAGGAGGAGACGAGAGTTATCTGAAGTTAATCTGCCTTTAACAAAGCCACATTGTTCTTTTCCCACCAAATGAGGCATAAGGGGATCCAGACGTAAAGCAAGTGATTTGGCAAATAGTTTATAATCCACATTAAGTAAGGAAATTGGACGGTAATTTTTACAAAATTTAGGGTCCGTCCCTCCTTATGTATGAGACAAATTGTGGCCTCCTGAAAAGTACCCAATGACCCATCAGAAAGAAGAAAAGAGTGAAAAAGATGCAAAAGTCTAGGAAGTAATAGATTAGAAAAGTGCAGATAAAATTCAACTGAAAAACCATCAGGACCAGGAGATTTACCTTTCTTTAAAGTGGATAAAGCATGGGATAATTCCTTAAGGGATAGATCTGACTCCAAATCAGAAAGATTAAGGTGATCATTAGGCGGAAATGGAAGCGCGTCCAAATAAGACTGGATAAGGGAAGAAGAAGGAGGTGAATCAGGTGTATAAAGATCTTTATAAAAAAGCGTAAATTCCTTCAAAATGTCCTCATTTTTGTGAACAGGAGAGCCATCTGAGGAATAGACCACATCAATCAGAGTACGTTCTTTACGGGACTTCAGGTAGTTCGCTAAAAGTTTACCCATCTTATTACGACCTCCATAATACCTAGCACTACTGCGCAGCAATATTGAGGAAGCATTATCAGTTGTGGATTTATTAAAGGCCAGTTTGGCACGAATAAGAGCCGGCAAAGCAGAATCCGCTGATGAAGTATAAAATTGATGTTCTAATGATTTAATGTTTGCCAGGGCAGCTTTACGTTGTTGGAGAAAAAATTTCTTCTTCCTGGAGACAAAATCTATGATGAATCCTCGTGCTGTGGCTTTAAATGAGTCCCATAATATGTGTGGTGGAATATTAGGTGCACTATTTAAGTCAAAAAATTCCTCTGCAAAATCCGTAAAAGAGGAGGAGAAAGTAGGATCAAGTAGAAGAGAGTTATTAAAGCGCCAGCGGGAAGAGCTAGGGTGAGAGGGAAGTAAATCAAGATCCATCACAATTAGAGCGTGATCTGAAATAACAATAGGTTCAATAGAAGAAGAAAGTAAATTTTGAGAAAGAGAATTAGATAGAAAAAGATAGTCAAGACGAGAAAGAGAATTATGAGGAGGAGAAAAAAAGAAAAATCAAGAGAATCAGGATGAGTAAGCCTCCATGCATCTACCAAGTGAGCCTGAGAAATGGTATCAAGAAAGTGTTTGTGTGTTTTATTGGGAACAAAACGTGTTTGTGATTGGCGGTCAAGAAAGGGGTCAGCGACCTGGTTGCAATCTCCTCCTAAAATAAAAAAATCATCTTTAAATTGAATACATTTCTTGGTAATCAAGGGCCAAAAGGAACAATCAGGGTGTGTAGGTCCATATACATTAAATATAGTCAGAGAGATATTATTAATTAATAGTTTAGCCAGCACCCATCTGCCTTCAGCATCATTTTTTTGCAAAACAACTTTGCAGTTCAGTCTCTTGTGGCATAAAATAATTACACCGTTTTTCTTGTTAGAGGAGGGGATACCAAAACCGAACCCACCCAACCTCTCTTTAGTTTTAACGCCTCAGATTCTGAAAGATGCGTTTCTTGTAAAAGAACGAGATCTGGATTGTATGAGGTCAGGTGTGAGAGTATTCTCTGTCTCTTAATCGGATTAATAAAACCTTTCACATTCCATGTAATAACCTTGAATGTAAAACTATCAAACTTACATAGAAAACTTTATATGCATCAATAATGATAAAGAGTAAGAGATAGTAGGAAAGAAGGGGGAAAGATGGTACGGGTTTAGCAAGGGCGGACCCAGCAATGCGAGGAAAGGGGAGAGTATCCAGGAAAAGAGAAGGTAAGCATATGGGAGAGGGAAGAAAAGGAAGGGGAAGAAAAAATAGAAACAAGAAGAGACAGTACATGTCAAAAAGACGACTGTAATATGTACCTTACGGGGAACAAAGAAGGAGGAGACGGCGACGGACAACAAAAACAGCACACCCAACAGGAGGGGGCAACGCGACATACCAGAAACAGCAAAAACTACAAAAGATCAGGAGCGGAAGTATGCCTAGGAACGAATTAAACATCAACGAACCTGTAAAGGAAATGAGTCATACAAAACTCAAAACAGAAAGCAGATATAAACAAAATGACGTTAAAATTTTAACCATAACAATTATATAAAGATACAAAAGGAGGAGCACAGCATTCACGATCCAGAAGAAGAAGGAGTTGTCTCCATTGAGGTGTGAGAATGAGTTTGAATAAATCTTCTGAGGTCAGCAGGATCTTCGAAGGTGGAGGTTCTGTTCAGAAAAGTGACCTTGAAAATGCAGGGATGGAACAGGCCATATCTAGCACCCAAAGAACGGAGAGGTGGACGAAGGTCCAAAAACTCTTTGCGTCGCTTGGCTGTAGCTGATGAGAGATCTTGAGAGATATAAACCTTGGAGCCCTGCCAGGAGATACCCTTTTTAGCTTTAGCGGCATTGAGAACCAGCAGAAGGTCAGTAAACTGTAGAAAGAGAATGATCATTCCACGAGGTTTGGTTGGCGCAGATGAGGAGGAAAGACGAGGACCCAGTCTATGTGCGCGTTGTAGGTTCAGTTTGGTCGTACACGGGAGCCCCAGAAGCTGCGGGAGAAAAGACGTGAAGAAAGCGACAGGGTCATCACCTTCAAGACCCTCAGGAAGACCATATACGCGAAGATTGTTACGACGGTTTCTATTTTCCAAATCTTCAGTGGCCTTCCGAAGTTGCGAGACCTCCTTTTCCAAAGAGGAAATCTTTGAAGGTGCATCTTGTATGAGGGTAAGTTGTTGTTCCATCACAGCCACCCGGGAGTCCATAGAAGCCCACTTAGAGTCCATTGATTGAAGACGGGCATTAGTTTCTTCCACAAACGGTCGGATAGCACGAATCTCCTCAAGCACCATGTCTAAAGAAACCGGCGAGGTTGACTTAGGGGAGAAGGAGGGTCCTGCTTAAGCCTTTTGCCGGAGGTAGAAGGTAGCGGTACTTTGGAGGCCATCGTTACGGATGATTCTGCAGTGGAAGAGCAATCACTGCGTGACGAATCCTCAGATAAGCAGGAGAATCTGTTAAAATCAGTGCAGCCTGTTCCAGGAGAATTAACAGTAATCCCTTTCAAATTTTTAGTGTGACGTGGTGCACGTTTGCTCCTATCCATGAGATGCTGACCATAGTAAAATACACTTAAGCACCAGTATAAATACTCCTCCGCAACGTGAAAAGGTGCAGGATACCAGCAGGAGGGACCAACTACCAACCAAGTAGGTAGGAAAGTGCGCCACAAGAGGTCTACTGGAAGTCAAGTCAAAGGAAGTCGTCTGCAATACCCAGCTCACTCCAAGCAAGAAATTCCCTCAGGCAGGCCTCGCAAATCAAAAGAAAGACATAGTGGGCGTAAGCCGCTGCTCCTGATAGTGTAGAAAATCAAGGACGTAGGAATATGCAGGAATACACAGGAGATATGTAGTAGAAAGGGTAAAAATGGGTAAAGGTGCTCCTGTATTACCAGTCAGTATTGAAAATAATTATTTCCATCTTAAAAGTAGCAGGGTGGAATGGTGAACACCAAAAATGAGCCATTTGTAGCCATTTGTAGCAAAGCAGGACTCACTGAAGTATGCGTGAGGTGAAGAGTGAGAGGAAATCAGCAGGCAACATACAAAATGGCGGCCGTTACCTGAGAAAGAAAGTTCACTGCATAATTTCCCCACTTGTGTCCTGAGTTCAAATAAACCAAACGCTGTATCCAGAAGCGCCTATATTCCGGTTTAAGAATATGGCATTGTGAGCATGTAAGGAGCTCTGCATCCGCTCCTAATTGTTGTTTGATTCCGGCGAGCCGCGGAGCCCCGACGTCAGGCGGCCATCTTGAGTCGTGGTGCGCGCGACCTCCGCTCATCTCTCAACTTATCCTGCATACACAAGCTCTTCATAATCACCCTCTGGTGCAGCTATCCGGAAAACTATTTCTGCCCTCCAAGCTCCACCCTTGTACTCTAACGCTTCCACCCAGACTCTCACAATCTCAAACTGGTGCTGCCCTTCTTACATCCACACCTACATTCACAGCACCACTCTTCATCACTATGTACACAACATCTCTCCCATACATGATATGTACACAATGTACTGTACTCATCACCTACTCAGCAGACGTTAAATGTATCATGTCAAATGTACACCTCTCATCACCATTTTGACCCTCACTAATGTCTTAGACTGCACTGTTACCACAATGTGCAGCATCACATCCAACTCTCACATTCAGACTTAACACTTAACCACATCTCTCACCCAGACACATACTTTGCTCAATGAATATGTCCTCATTCACTCGCATCTCACCATTCACTCACCCTACTCTGCTTGAGTTCTACTGATAGTCATTTCACAAACTAGTGCATCCACAGATTCAAAAATGACATACATCAACTGGACAACACCTCACATCTCCCCATACAGCACCCTAACTTACACAACTGGTGTATACCCTTGACATACACTTATCCTCTTTGTTACAATTAACAAATTTAACCATCTCTCACTCTGGCCCTGTCACATCCACATCTCAGTTCCATGCTCCATACCTCCATTGACTTCAGCACTTTAACAAATACATTTATCAATGACACTGCCCTTTCACAGTCATCTCTCACCATAGTGCCACAGACTACAGCTCTCATCTCCTGCCAGACTCCAACCTTGTCTAGCTGGTTCTACATCAATCACATCTACCTATTCCTATCATACCTTGGCCAGGCTTTAACCAGTCTTACAAGGTCACACACTCTGATTCACACACCCCAGCATTTCCAAACATTCACATTGTAAGAATGAGGATACTTCACGTCTCCTATACAAGAGCTGCCTTTGAACTTAACTCCTACCTTCCACTCTCATAAAAACCCTAACTTTTCCTGCTCCCATTACGTATGAGTCTCAACTCCATTACCAAAATGGAAACACAAGTCTCTCTCACCTCTCTCCTAGTTAAGGTAGCTCATCCCATGCAACATCAACCTTGCACAACACATCTGCAGCTAGGCCTCACATTCCAAGTTCCACCTCCTCCCCTGTCTGTCAACTTAGTGCATGGGTGTGACACAGGCTCCTGTAGCATCTGCACAGCAGGCGGGCCCACAACACTTCTGTGCACTCACAGTCAACTCGGCTTACCACATGTAGCACAGGGCAATCCAATAGACATATCAGCACTCCTAGTTCAGCTCTGTGTGATCAGGGACAGCATCAAGCATAGCTCAAAATTACTCGATTGTCATCTATGCACAAAGGACACCCAACACACAAATCATATGCGCAACTACAAATGATGTGCGGTTAAAATTGTAAAGTCCTAGCTTGTACAGACAAAAAAATTGTCAGTGGAAAAATGTGCAAAAATTCATAATCTCAACCATTCTCAACTCTTCTCACTCTGCACTCATCCCTGTTGAGCAGTGCCCAAAGTGCCACAATTACATTATGCTTGTCAGACTTCAGTTGTGGGGGTGTATCATAGGATTCCCCGATGTTCATCCAGGCAGGCGCAGATTGCAGTCACATCCATAGCACTCACAAGTGATGTGGCCACATGCTGTAATGATGATGATGCATTGTGTATGCTTTGTGAGGGGTGACCACAAGTCAAGTGTGGCATGAAAGCCAACGCAGTTTCAAAAACTAACATTCCAGGCCATAAACAGAAGGTGTGTTTGTTGCAAACACATTGACATCTCAGTCCATTCCTAAGTGTCCCAGGTGAGGTGTGTTGTGTGCTGATTCTTTATCACCCTGATGCACTATGGATGCAAACCCAAGGGAGGGGTCTGTCCACCTGTAGCTCGTAACAGTGACAGCACACTAAAGGCAGTGCTCTGTTGCTGGGCTTTGTAGACATTAGCATTTGTGAGGCCCTGGGCAGCTGACCACGGGCAGCGTCAGCCCCGACTAGCGCACAGCATCCACCCTGAACTAAATCCACTCCACAACACTCCTGTTACCAACAACTGAGGTTCAAACTGCTTGCATAAACTTATAAAAGAAGGACATTGTCATGCTGAAAAGCCACACCTTCTGCTGTGTCACATGAGGGGGCTAGAAGGGGCATTGGATGACCAAGCACACACAAATGTCGTTCACTCAGAATGCACTAACAGGACTTGACATAGCCTAGCATTCCCAACCGGACAATTAGATGGACGCAAAAAATACCGTTTGAAATGAATAGACTTTGCCTAAATGTCTGAAACATAAATGACACACAAAGACCATGCAGCACCCAGCATTGTCCCTGAACAAGTAGAAGAAAATCTTGGACACAACAAGCACAATCCACTCCTGACAGTATCGTATCAACTCCTAATCCATATGTATCTAAGTCACATGTGTGTCACCTAACTGATATGACTATTACAGGCTTTGACAAATACAAACTTTCTGCCATCTTAGGTACAATGTTAGGTGTGTCATATCCCATCTCTGAATCATATGCCTGAAACAACAACATTTAGACCTTGTGCCCATATGTGAAATGCACCAGCAAGTTGCGCAGTTGGGTAGAAAGGGAGACCGGTACTCATGATACATATCCCTATGACGAGACACAAACAAACCCCTGTCAAACCAGGATACACTGTAGGTTTCATTGAAAGAACAACATAAATCTTATCACAAGTTGAACAAACAACCAAACCACAAGCCTGAAGTACCACGCATTGTGTCTTGGTTACAGTCAGCTTGTCACGCATCCTCTCTGGTCATGTAGACACACGCAAAGTCACTTATTGCACAAATACTCTTTGAAAAGCTTGGCCAACATATTGCAACCAACATAAGCATGGGATAGACCATACATCCCCATACCTCTGATTTACATACTCTTGTCTGGTGCATCAAATATCTGGCTATAGGAGCAAACGCACAGCTCTGGGCACCCCAATACAGAATCCAAAGGAACATCACATGAGCATGATGTGGCTGAAGTCCATTTCCATGAATTGTGAAATGGCCAGACTCTCACATCTAACGGTGGCATGAGGCCACAATGAGATGCACATCACAACGCTAGGCACTGTACAACTCTACAATCACCGCATGTCATCACTAGCATTCTAATTGTGTGACAACCATTCATGCACCATACACTGTTTACACATGCAACTAACACCTACAACAAGTGTACCTCTGTAAGGACTGTAAAACACTGTAACTTACTGAGACATGTCCTGTACACACACTATCCACATGATGTCCCTAAACAAAATCAGGTTGGAATGACTGACCTCTCATTGTACAGGCCCTGGACAATACAGACCACAGACACCTTGCTAACAAGAATATATGCAGAAAGTGGAGTCCTGGGAGTCAACAGGGTCGGGACACTGTCAGAATAATGCCTACCTTACACTCACCATGGGCACAGGTAATGTATCAGATGGGTCCACAGCCTTGAAGGGTATTGGCCTACAGTTGCATGCCACCTGTGGCATGGTTCTCATTACCACTAGTCTACCAGATCTATAAAAGACACAGACATGGGTCCACCACTATCAAGTCACATACAAGTATTGTACCATTACTTTGTGTACATGGGTGTGTCCAAAGTCACTACCATGTAGTCAAAGTCCCTATGTATCCAGGTGTATTGATGAGACAGTTGTCTATCTGCACAAGACAAACATATGCAGCATACTTCTCCTAAACGGTTGCACGTTACGACACTTGCACTATGTTGACATCTGAAAGCATGAACCATGTGGAAGTGTGTTTTCATAAACAAAGCTTTGTGACTTCATGCCAAAGTAGGCACAAACATCTAGGATACATACCAACCAAGTGCTTGTACTCAATGGACCATATGCAATTCACGCCATACTAACATCATTGTATACTTACATCACAAATTACACATGAATGACAGTTAACCAGAAATCCATTTTGAGGACACAGAAATATAAAAAATAAATAGAAAATGCTTTATTCAGCAAAATAATTTGGATACTGTGATAAGCAAAAAGGCAAATGGCCAGTCCAATTAAGTCCATGGCTTTGCGGGCCACAAATATCGTGACCTTCATTGCTTGCCTGCACTTCTCCTGCAAAGGGACACCTCCCACAGGAGGGGCATCTAGGGGGCAGGTCAGGCACCAAAGGGACAAATCTTGGGAGGACTGGGCTGGGTTTGGGGAGGGATGGAATGTGGAGGGGGTTGGGCCAACTGCAGTGGTAGGGTCAGATTGAGGGGGGTCAAATGCAGCGGTAGGGTCAGATTGAGGGGGTGGGTCAACTGCAGTGGGAGAGTCAGAATGAGGGGGTGGGTCAACTGCAGTGGGAGGGTCAGATGGAAGGGGGTAGGACAACTGCAGTGGGAGGGCTAGATGGTGGGTGGGATGGGCTGGGCTTTACAAGTTTGGGGATTTTGTAATTGGCAATGGTGTGAATGGGAATAGGGAGAACAGGTGATTTCTTGGTACGTTTTTTTTTAGGTGTGAGTGTACTGGGCTGGGATGGGGAAGTATGGGTTTGTGGAGGGTTTGGACTTCGTAGACAGGGTGTATTTTGGGCTTTTTTTTTCTCAGTGGGCGGGGGGCGGGCAGATGGATATGGCAGGGCCGGGGGTGGATTTCCTCTTCTTCTTGGGAGGGGGTTGGTAGGTTTTGGTAGGGTAGAGGTCAAGGGCAAAGAGGTGGAATGTCTGGTCAGAGGGGGTAAGAGGAGAGGCAATGGTAAGAGTTGTAGAGGCAGAGGGTTGTGAGGTCTGCGGCATGTCTGTGGATGCTGGTGTGGTTAACAAACAAATAGAATCCACCCTTATAGAATAGGCGCTTTTGTAGACAAGGTATGGAGTTGAATGTGTTTCCTACAATGGTGGGAAGCACATGGTGTTCTTTAAATACCCCTCACACACCAAAAGGGCCCTTGGTGTCATGCTTCATCATAGGGGTCTTCGCGTCCCTCTACGGAACGCGGCATGCTACTAACCAACGGATACGTGGGAGCACTGATGTAATCACTATGTGTGGTGTGCGAGGGTAGTGAGTGGTAGGGTCAGGAGTGGATGGATACGTGAGTGTTAAAAAATACCTGGCATGTGAGGGCTAAAAAGAATTTTAATATACCTCGGTGCTGGTATTGTTAAAATAGTGTGGTGGAGGTTATTGTGTATTTAATGTACATAACCTCCTGCGTGCGTCAACATGTTTCGAGCCAGCTTCTTCTTCAGGACGGGTGCACAGATCCCTACCCTACTCACATGCGACAGTCTGATACCGTCTCAACATACATAATATTATGTGTAGAATTTTTGCCAAATGTGCCTATTATGGTAAATGGCCTGGAACAACGTAATGTCTTTAATATCGATCTGGAAAAGAACACAAAAATACATACACAATATTAAATAGTGATACTCCTAATGTGGACATCATGACCTGTAAAGATAAAATTACACGGTGTCTGGACGTGATAGTTAGCCAATCAGTATCAGTGTAGTGCCCTAAAAAAGGGAACAAATACAAAACAAAACAACACTTAACATAAAACACACACTCTATATTAATTTCAATGGTCGTTGTAGTAATCCTCTAGGGAGAGTACAAGCAAAAATTACGGGGAAAAAAAGGGGGGGAAAGTAAGGGGGTGGTAGAAGGAATGCATACTTGCTAAAATAAAGCCAGTGGCATCATGAGCCTGCGAGGACCGGGGGGACCCTGTGCTAACTAGCACTCTGCAAGGATAAAAAACAACACTCAGCACTGTGGGAGGTACTCATTGGGTTGAGGTGGCGGTGATCATGTTGAAAAAACGGCTGTGCCGTACTTACATGTTGTAGAGGTACTACCTACTACCAAAATCCCTTCCGCGGCTCCGTGGTGTGAAGGGAGTATGGAAAGAATGGTATTTATACTCACGCTAATTACCAAATTATTCCCGCCACTATGAAGGCGTACGTGCCGAACATTGTGTGTCAGCAATAATATTAGTTCCGGTGTGATAAAGAACCGGAGCCGGGACCGGAGGTAGCAAGGGTCAGCTTCAAAAGCACACTACGGCTGCGCAGACTGTAGGCAACTGCATGATGGGTCATGCGCGCTGCAGTCGGTGTCAAGCGGTACCCAGAAACTGAACCTCTAACCCGCTAGCACTCATTGCGGCTGCGTGGTGTTCAAGTTGACCGCTTGTATGTAGCGGAAACCGTCACACGGCAATCGCGAAATGCAAAGATACATCGCTTATTGGGAAAGAAACCTGCTGGTGTTGTACCTGCCCATATCTGTTGCCAGTGGTGATTCAAGGCTCAGTATGCATACCGTGGGCGATCATAATGAGCCACAGACTGGGAGGGTTCATTAGTGCATCAGTTGGGTCATGATGACTCAAGGGGATCGACCAGCTTGATGAATGCTACAAAGCTGGGTCTACAAAAATAAATAATAAAAAATAAAAAATAAAAAATAGGGGTGAAAAAATTAAAAGAGGTTTTTCTGGATAATACCCAGTAGAAAACAATCATCTGCCTTAATAGATTCTAATGGCCGTAGGGCAGGCGGGGGTTGTTCGGTTGCACTCCCCCAGAGTTTTACTTAGTGCCTTTGTTACACTTTGTTGCACATAATGTTTCTGATTATTTTAGGTGAACTGATGCCAAGGGATATTGTCATTGAGTCCTGTAACGCTGGTGCCCAAGCGGAACACCCAACGCTGTTCCTTTTCCAATAAGCCAGTCTCTGATGGTAATTGTTCAATGATCGTCCACTGTAGGTCATTAACTGTATGGGTTTCGGACAGGTAATGGGACGCCATTTTTGTGGTGCTCTTTTTGCATCGAACATTACTTTTATGTGCGCCGATTCGAATTTTGGCAGGTCTTGACTCTAGCCCACAGGGGCAAGTGATCATGTACACGACGTTACGGCTGTTACAATTCGTAAACTTCCTCTGCTCCCATTTACTTCCATTTCTGAATTTCACCCATCTACGTTTCTTGGTCAGGTGGCACGTGCTGCAGTTGCCACACGGATGGTGTCCCTGGACCGGATGTAGAGTGGGATTGTTAGTATGTGTGGTTGCACCTTTGCGGGGTTGTGTATGAACCAACATATCCTTCAGGTTCCTGCCTCTTTTGTGAGCAAACAACGGTTTCTCTAAATTGAGGTCATCACAAGTCAGGGTCCTCCAATGTCTGTTCACAATTTTAGAAATCAAATTTGAATGGGTATTGTAGGTTGTTACGCAGATTGGTCTAGCGTCTGGGTCTCTGGGGACTTTTTCTTCCAATAGTGCCTCTCTGTTATTATTGCTCGCCCTTTTCATAGCTCTGTCTATGATGGGTGTCGGATACTTCCGATGAGAGAGTTTTGATTTAAGATCTGCAGCTTGTTCTTTGTAATCAGTAAGGTTGGTGCAGTTCCGCCTAAGGCGGAGAAACTGCCCATATGGAAGATTTTCGCGTAGGTGGCGCGGATGAAAGCTATCATACCTTAACAGACAATTTTTCGATGTCGGTTTAAAATGCGTGGTTGTCTTCAGTGATCCCTCCTCAGAGTAAATATTGAGGTCTAGAAAAACCAATTGGTTACGAGATGAAGTGCTTGTAAACTTCAGGTAGGGGTTCTGTGATTGAGCCATTCCATAAAGTGTTCAATGGATTGGGTGTCACCCTCCCAGATGACCAGCACATCATCAATATAACGCTTCCAGGTCTTAATGTTATGCCTGAAAGGGTTATCTTGGTGGAGAATCTTGCCACTCTCAAGATGATGGACATAGAGACCAGCCAGACTGGGAGCAAAAGTGCTCCCCATGCTGGTCCCATGCCTCTGCAAGTAGAGAGTAGTCTCATAGAGAAAGTAGTTATTGGTAAGAGCCAGGGAGATGCATTCCATAACAAGGCTCTTAGGTGTTTGGTACTCCCATGTATTGGAGAAGAGAATCTCCTCAATGATGTTAAGTGTCTCGTCATGGGGCAGACTGGTGTATAAGCTCTCCACATCGAGGCCCAGGAGTATCTGTCTCTCAGGGTCAAAGGTCAGATCTTGTAGTAGCTGTATTACTGCTTTTGTATCCCTCAAGTAGGTGTCGGTCGTCTGAACTAAAGGGCGTAAAAAAACATCTGCAAACTTGGACAAAGGCTCCAAGATAGAGCCTATGCCTGAGACTATTGGTCTCCCCGGGGGGCGTTCAAGGTCCTTATGTATCTTGGGAATGGTGTAGAAATATGGCGTCCTTGGTGATTTCTGGACAAGAAACTCTGCTTCCTTTTTCGACACCCAATTGTGTGCTAGAGCTTCTTCCACCATTCCCGTGATACGGACTCGTAAGGATTCTGTAGGGTCCTCCTGTAAGATAGCATAATTTCTTCTGTCTGCCAGAAGTCTCCTGCATTCTTGGTCGTATGCTGATGACGTCTGCATTACTATTGCCCCTCCCTTGTCGGCGGGTTTTATAGTAATCTCTTTGTTGTTTGATAGTTCTCGAATGGCTTCTTTCTCCATTTTGGTGGTATTGTGAAAAGTGGTATGGCTCTCTGTAGTCAGCTGTCCCAGGTCTCTCATCACTGCATTCTCAAAGGCCAATAGTTCGACCGGTAAGGTAGAATCCAGAGGGGTGAATGTAGATTTCAATCTTAGGCCTGTGTCTGTGGATGCAGAGATTTCCTTGTCTCTAAAGAAAGCCCGAAGCTTCAATTTCCTCATGAATTCTTGCATCTCTGTGTGGATCTTAAATGTATCCAGTCTATTGGTAGGTACGAAGCCCAGGCCTTTTTCTAGGACTTTCTTTTGGGTTTCTGTCAATTCATATGCTGTTATGTTCACCACTAGATGCCCCTCTTGCTCGTGGATGCTTGGTTGCTGAGTGAGCCCGTCATGCTCCTCGTCGAGAAGCGGGGGTCTTCTGTCTCTCCCACTGGCCAGTGTACATTGTTGCCTCTCCTGTTCCTGCCTCGTCAGGGTCCCGGGCGTGATCCTAAAAAAGGCGGTGGCCCGTAAAAGTTGTAATCGTAATCGGGTGCCCATTGTTGAAAAGGACCCCCCATAGGTGTGGGTCCATATTGATATTGTTGAAAGGCAGGGGGGCCTTGGTATCCACCCCATCCTCTCCGTCTGGGATTATACGGTCTTTGGTATTGTTGGCCTCCTCTCTGGTTCCTATAGGAGCTCTTCCTGCTGGAATTCGATCCGTTGGAACTGTTGTCAGAAATGTCGCTATCCTGGTCACTGTTACAATCCTTTGGCATGTAGTCATCCCTAATGTAGGGGTAAGCTCTTTCGTGGGTAAAACGTTCTTTGTCCTTTTTAAGTTTGTTGAATTTACTTTGTTTGAGTGTAACCTCGAATTCCGTCATTTGTTGATTAAGTTCCTCAAGACGTTTTTTCAGAATGGCATGGGATTGGTAGGACTTCAGTTGTACCTCCAGTGTTTGAATGTCAATTTTTAATTCTTGCGCTATTCTCGTGGCAGTTTTGATGATCAGAACTAACCAATCTCTGGTACAATGCCACGAGATGAGTGACCAGTCCTTTTTAAATACTTTGTCATTCTGAAAAATGAAAGGTTCATTCCGAACAATCAGGCCCTGCGGTGCCACATTGGCCCTCAGGTACTCGGTCATGAACAGGCCATGTAGTGCTGTTTTGATTTGTGTTCTCCTTAGATTGGTTGATTCATCCCAATCTGCACTACTTGGGCCCGAATCGGTGTTGCTTAATCCCTCGAAGGGATTGATTGCTGCCAGGATCCTGTCGATTTCTTCTTCCCCAAATGTGAGACCAGTTCCTTCGGCCATCCTTCCTATGCCGTGTGGCGTGATGAAATAAGTGTAGAGTGTGTGAGTGTGTTTTAAGTGTTGGTATGTGTATTAAAAAAGTGACTAGCTATAGCCTAAGAGGTACAATATCTACTCTAGGTTATTATGCTAGTTACCAGAGAATAGTAAATACTGAATGCTAAAGCCAGAATTTCTGGCTAACTCCCACAGCTGTGCACTGTCTAGATACTATACAAATCAGAAAAGGGAGCGGAGAGAGCGTGTCCACAAGGACACTGGGGGCGGATTCAATCTCCCCAGCTTATAGTTAACAAACAAATAGAATCCACCCTTATAGAATAGGCGCTTTTGTAGACAAGGTCTGGAGTTGAATGTGTTTCCTACAATGGTGGGAAGCACATGGTGTTCTTTAAATACCCCTCACACACCAAAAGGGCCATTGGTGTCATGCTTCATCATAGGGGTCTTCACGTCCCTCTACGGAACACGGCGTGCTACTAACCAACGGATACGTGGGAGCACTGATGTAATCACTATGTGTGGTGTGCGAGGGTAGTGAGTGGTAGGGTCAGGAGTGGATGGATACGTGAGTGTTGAAAAATACCTGGCATGTGAGGGCTAAAAAGAATTTTAATATACCTCGGTGCTGGTATTGTTCAAATAGTGTGGTGGAGGTTATTGTGTATTTAATGTACATAACCTCCTGCGTGCGTCAACATGTTTGTGAAGCTGAAAGCTTCTTCTTCAGGACGGGTGCACAGATCCCTACCCTACTCACATGCGACAGTCTGATACCGTCTCAACATACATAATATTATGTGTAAAAAATTTTGCCAAATGTGCCTATTATGGTAAATGGCCTGGAACAACGTAATGTCTTTAATATCGATCTGGAAAAGAACACAAAAATACATACACAATATTAAATAGTGATACTCCTAATGTGGAGATCATGACCTGTAAAGATAAAATTACACGGTGTCTGGACGTGATAGTTAGCCAATCAGTATCAGTGTAGTGCCCTAAAAAAAGGGAACAAATACAAAACAAAACAACACTTAACATAAAACACACACTCTATATTAATTTCAATGGTCATTGTAGTAATCCTCTAGGGAGAGTACAAGCAAAAATTACGGGGAAAAAAAGGGGGGGAAAGTAAGGGGGGTGGTAGAAGGAATGCATACTTGCTAAAATAAAGCCAGTGGCATCATGAGCCTGCGAGGACCGGGGGGACCCTGTGCTAACTAGCACTCTGCAAGGATAAAAAACAACACTCAGCACTGTGGGAGGTACTCATTGGGTTGAGGTGGCGGTGATCCTGTTGAAAAAACGGCTGTGCCGTACTTACATGCGTAGAGGTACTACCTGCTACCAAAATCCCTTCCGCGGCTCCGTGGTGTGAAGGGGAGTATGGAAAGAATGGTATTTATACTCACGCTAATTACCAAATTATTCCCGCCACTATGAAGGCGTACGTGCCGAACATTGTGTGTCAGCAATAATATTAGTTCCGGTGTGATAAAGAACCGGAGCCGGGACCGGAGGTAGCAAGGGTCAGCTTCAAAAAGCGCACTACTGCTGCGCAGACTGTAGGCAACTGCATGATAGGTCATGCGCGCTGCAGTCGGTGTCAAGC
The DNA here is from genome assembly GCA_963921515.1 of Calotriton arnoldi. Taxonomy (NCBI): domain Eukaryota; kingdom Metazoa; phylum Chordata; class Amphibia; order Caudata; family Salamandridae; genus Calotriton; species Calotriton arnoldi. The sequence goes on along the minus strand of CAWUFW010008778.1, from coordinate 613,501 downwards.
GGTACCCAGAAACTGAACCGCTAACCCGCTAGCACTCATTGCGGCTCCGTGGTGTTCAAGTTGACTGCTTGTATGTAGCGGAAACCGTCACGCGGCAATCGCGAAATGCAAAGATACATCGCTTATTGGGAAAGAAACCTGCTGGTGTTGTACCTGCCCATATCTGTTGCCAGTGGTGATTCAAGGCTCAGTATGCATACCGTGGGCGATCATAATGAGCCACAGACTGGGAGGTGTTCATTAGTGCATCAGTTGGGTCATGATGACTCAAGGGGGTCGACCAGCTTGATGAATGCTACAAAGCTGGGTCTACAAAAATAAATAATAAAAAATAAAAAATAAAAAATAGGGGTGAAAAAAATTAAAAAGAGGTTTTTCTGGATAATACCCAGTAGAAAACAATCATCTGCAACAAAGTGTAACAAAGGCACTAAGTAAAACTCCGGGGGAGTGCAACCGAACAACCCCCGCCTGCCCTACGGCCATTAGAATCTATTAAGGCAGATGATTGTTTTCTACTGGGTATTATCCAGAAAAACCTCTTTTAATTTTTCACCCTATTTTTATTTTTTATTATTTATTTTTGTAGACCCAGCTTTGTAGCATTCATCAAGCTGATCGACCTCTGAGTCATCATGACCCAACTGATGCACTAATGAACCCTCCCAGTCTGTGGCTCATTATGATCGCCCACGGTATGCATACTGAGCCTTGAATCACCACTGGCAACAGATATGGGCAGGTACAACACCAGCAGGTTTCTTTCCCAATAAGCGATGTATCTTTGCATTTCACGATTGCCGCGTGACGGTTTCCGCTACATACAAGCGGTTAACTTGAACACCAAGAGGCCGCAATGAGTGCTAGCGGGTTAGCGGTTCAGTTTCTGGGTACCGCTTGACACCGACTGCAGCGCGTATGACCTATCATGCAGTTGCCTACAGTCTGCGCAGCCGTAGTGCGCTTTTTGAAGCTGACCCTTGCTACCTCCGGTCCCGGCTCCGGTTCTTTATCACACCGGAACTAATATTATTGCTGACACACAATGTTCGGCACGTACGCCTTCATAGTGGCGGGAATAATTTGTAATTAGCGTGAGTATAAATACCATTCTTTCCATACTCCCTTCACACCACGGAGCCGCGGAAGGGATTTTGGTAGCAGGTAGTACCTCTACGCATGTAAGTACGGCACAGCCGTTTTTTCAACAGGATCACCGCCACCTCAACCCAATGAGTACCTCCCACAGTGCTGAGTGTTGTTTTTTATCCTTGCAGAGTGCTAGTTAGCACAGGGTCCCCCGGTCCTCGCAGGCTCATGATGCCACTGGCTTTATTTTAGCAAGTATGCATTCCTTCTACCACCCCCTTACTTTCCCCCTTTTTTCCCCGTAATTTTTGCTTGTACTCTCCTAGAGGATTACTACAATGACCATTGAAATTAATATAGAGTGTGTGTTTTATGTTAAGTGTTGTTTTGTTTTGTATTTGTTCCCTTTTTTAGGGCACTACACTGATACTGATTGGCTAACTATCACGTCCAGACACCGTGTAATTTTATCTTTACAGGTCATGATCTCCACATTAGGAGTATCACTATTTAATATTGTGTATGTATTTTTGTGTTCTTTTCCAGATCGATATTAAAGACATTACGTTGTTCCAGGCCATTTACCATAATAGGCACATTTGGCAAAATTTTTACACATAATATTATGTATGTTGAGACGGTATCAGACTGTCGCATGTGAGTAGGGTAGGGATCTGTGCACCCGTCCTGAAGAAGAAGCTTTCAGCTTCACAAACATGTTGACGCACGCAGGAGGTTATGTACATTAAATACACAATAACCTCCACCACACTATTTGAACAATACCAGCACCGAGGTATATTAAAATTCTTTTAGCCCTCACATGCCAGGTATTTTTCAACACTCACGTATCCATCCACTCCTGACCCTACCACTCACTACCCTCGCACACCACACATAGTGATTACATCAGTGCTCCCACGTATCCGTTGGTTAGTAGCACGCCGTGTTCCGTAGAGGGACGTGAAGACCCCTATGATGAAGCATGACACCAATGGCCCTTTTGGTGTGTGAGGGGTATTTAAAGAACACCATGTGCTTCCCACCATTGTAGGAAACACATTCAACTCCAGACCTTGTCTACAAAAGCGCCTATTCTATAAGGGTGGATTCTATTTGTTTGTTAACTATAAGCTGGGGAGATTGAATCCGCCCCCAGTGTCCTTGTGGACACGCTCTCTCTCCGCTCCCTTTTCTGATTTGTATAGTATCTAGACAGTGCACAGCTGTGGGAGTTAGCCAGAAATTCTGGCTTTAGCATTCAGTATTTACTATCTCTGGTAACTAGCATAATAACCTAGAGTAGATATTGTACCTCTTAGGCTATAGCTAGTCACTTTTTTAATACACATACCAACACTTAAAACACACTCACACACTCTACACTTATTTCATCACGCCACACGGCATAGGAAGGATGGCCGAAGGAACTGGTCTCACATTTGGGGAAGAAGAAATCGACAGGATCCTGGCAGCAATCAATCCTTCGAGGGATTAAGCAACACCGATTCGGGCCCAAGTAGTGCAGATTGGGATGAATCAACCAATCTAAGGAGAACACAAATCAAAACAGCACTACATGGCCTGTTCATGACCGAGTACCTGAGGGCCAATGTGGCACCGCAGGGCCTGATTGTTCGGAATGAACCTTTCATTTTTCAGAATGACAAAGTATTTAAAAAGGACTGGTCACTCATCTCGTGGCATTGTACCAGAGATTGGTTAGTTCTGATCATCAAAACTGCCACGAGAATAGCGCAAGAATTAAAAATTGACATTCAAACACTGGAGGTACAACTGAAGTCCTACCAATCCCATGCCATTCTGAAAAACGTCTTGAGGAACTTAATCAACAAATGACGGAATTCGAGGTTACACTCAAACAAAGTAAATTCAACAAACTTAAAAAGGACAAAGAACGTTTTACCCACGAAAGAGCTTACCCCTACATTAGGGATGACTACATGCCAAAGGATTGTAACAGTGACCAGGATAGCGACATTTCTGACAACAGTTCCAACGGATCGAATTCCAGCAGGAAGAGCTCCTATAGGAACCAGAGAGGAGGCCAACAATACCAAAGACCGTATAATCCCAGACGGAGAGGATGGGGTGGATACCAAGGCCCCCTGCCTTTCAACAATATCAATATGGACCCACACCTATGGGGGTCCTTTTCAACAATGGGCACCCGATTACGATTACAACTTTTACGGGCCACCGCCTTTTTAGGATCACGCCCGGGACCCTGACGAGGCAGGAACAGGAGAGGCAACAATGTACACTGGCCAGTGGGAGAGACAGAAGACCCCGCTTCTCGACGAGGAGCATGACGGGCTCACTCAGCAACCAAGCATCCACGAGCAAGAGGGGCATCTAGTGGTGAACATAACAGCATATGAATTGACAGAAACCCAAAAGAAAGTCCTAGAAAAAGGCCTGGGCTTCGCACCTACCAATAGACTGGATACATTTAAGATCCACACAGAGATGCAAGAATTCATGAGGAAATTGAAGCTTCGGGCTTTCTTTAGAGACAAGGAAATCTCTGCATCCACAGACACAGGCCTAAGATTGAAATCTACATTCACCCCTCTGGATTCTACCTTACCGGTCGAACTATTGGCCTTTGAGAATGCAGTGATGAGAGACCTGGGACAGCTGACTACAGAGAGCCATACCACTTTTCACAATACCACCAAAATGGAGAAAGAAGCCATTCGAGAACTATCAAACAACAAAGAGATTACTATAAAACCCGCCGACAAGGGAGGGGCAATAGTAATGCAGACGTCATCAGCATACGACCAAGAATGCAGGAGACTTCTGGCAGACAGAAGAAATTACGCTATCTTACAGGAGGACCCTACAGAATCCTTACGAGTCCGTATCACGGGAATGGTGGAAGAAGCTCTAGCACACAATTGGGTGTCGAAAAGGAAGCAGAGTTTCTTGTCCAGAAATCACCAAGGACGCCATATTTCTACACCATTCCCAAGATACATAAGGACCTTGAACGCCCCCGGGAGACCAATAGTCTCAGGCATAGGCTCTATCTTGGAGCCTTTGTCCAAGTTTGCAGATGTTTTTTACGCCCTTTAGTTCAGACGACCGACACCTACTTGAGGGATACAAAAGCAGTAATACAGCTACTACAAGATCTGACCTTTGACCCTGAGAGACAGATACTCCTGGGCCTCGATGTGGAGAGCTTATACACCAGTCTGCCCCATGACGAGACACTTAACATCATTGAGGAGATTCTCTTCTCCAATACATGGGAGTACCAAACACCTAAGAGCCTTGTTATGGAATGCATCTCCCTGGCTCTTACCAATAACTACTTTCTCTATGAGACTACTCTCTACTTGCAGAGGCATGGGACCAGCATGGGGAGCACTTTTGCTCCCAGTCTGGCTGGTCTCTATGTCCATCATCTTGAGAGTGGCAAGATTCTTCACCAAGATAACCCTTTCAGGCATAACATTAAGACCTGGAAGCGTTATATTGATGATGTGCTGGTCATCTGGGAGGGTGACACCCAATCCATTGAACACTTTATGGAATGGCTCAATCTACAGAACCCCTACCTGAAGTTTACAAGCACTTCATCTCGTAACCAATTGGTTTTTCTAGACCTCAATATTTACTCTGAGGAGGGATCACTGAAGACAACCACGCATTTTAAACCGACATCGAAAAATTGTCTGTTAAGGTATGATAGCTTTCATCCGCGCCACCTACGCGAAAATCTTCCATATGGGCAGTTTCTCCGCCTTAGGCGGAACTGCACCAACCTTACTGATTACAAAGAACAAGCTGCAGATCTTAAATCAAAACTCTCTCATCGGAAGTATCCGACACCCATCATAGACAGAGCTATGAAAAGGGCGAGCAATAATAACAGAGAGGCACTATTGGAAGAAAAAGTCCCCAGAGACCCAGACGCTAGACCAATCTGCGTAACAACCTACAATACCCATTCAAATTTGATTTCTAAAATTGTGAACAGACATTGGAGGACCCTGACTTGTGATGACCTCAATTTAGAGAAACCATTGTTTGCTCACAAAAGAGGCAGGAACCTGAAGGATATGTTGGTTCATACACAACCCCGCAAAGGTGCAACCACACATACTAACAATCCCACTCTACATCCGGTCCAGGGACACCATCCGTGTGGCAACTGCAGCACGTGCCACCTGACCAAGAAACGTAGATGGGTGAAATTCAGAAATGGAAGTAAATGGGAGCAGAGGAAGTTTACGAATTGTAACAGCCGTAACGTCGTGTACATGATCACTTGCCCCTGTGGGCTAGAGTACATTGGCATGACGTCAAGACCTGCCAAAATTCGAATCGGCGCACATAAAAGTAATGTTCGATGCAAAAAGAGCACCACAAAAATGGCGTCCCATTACCTGTCCGAAACCCATACAGTTAATGACCTACAGTGGACGATCATTGAACAATTACCATCAGAGACTGGCTTATTGGAAAAGGAACAGCGTTGGGTGTTCCGCTTGGGCACCAGCGTTACAGGACTCAATGACAATATCCCTTGGCATCAGTTCACCTAAAATAATCAGAAACATTATGTGCAACAAAGTGTAACAAAGGCACTAAGTAAAACTCTGGGGGAGTGCAACCGAACAACCCCGCCTGCCCTACGGCCATTAGAATCTATTAAGGCAGATGATTGTTTTCTACTGGGTATTATCCAGAAAAACCTCTTTTTAATTTTTTCACCCCTATTTTTTATTTTTTATTTTTTATTATTTATTTTTGTAGACCCAGCTTTGTAGCATTCATCAAGCTGGTCGATCCCCTTGAGTCATCATGACCCAACTGATGCACTAATGAACCCCTCCCAGTCTGTGGCTCATTATGATCGCCCACGGTATGCATACTGAGCCTTGAATCACCACTGGCAACAGATATGGGCAGGTACAACACCAGCAGGTTTCTTTCCCAATAAGCGATGTATCTTTGCATTTCGCGATTGCCGTGTGACGGTTTCCGCTACATACAAGCGGTCAACTTGAACACCACGCAGCCGCAATGAGTGCTAGCGGGTTAGAGGTTCAGTTTCTGGGTACCGCTTGACACCGACTGCAGCGCGCATGACCTATCATGCAGTTGCCTACAGTCTGCGCAGCCGTAGTGCGCTTTTTGAAGCTGACCCTTGCTACCTCCGGTCCCGGCTCCGGTTCTTTATCACACCGGAACTAATATTATTGCTGACACACAATGTTCGGCACGTACGCCTTCATAGTGGCGGGAATAATTTGGTAATTAGCGTGAGTATAAATACCATTCTTTCCATACTCCCTTCACACCACGGAGCCGCGGAAGGGATTTTGGTAGTAGGTAGTACCTCTACAACATGTAAGTACGGCACAGCCGTTTTTCAACATGATCACCGCCACCTCAACCCAATGAGTACCTCCCACAGTGCTGAGTGTTGTTTTTTATCCTTGCAGAGTGCTAGTTAGCACAGGGTCCCCCCGGTCCTCGCAGGCTCATGATGCCACTGGCTTTATTTTAGCAAGTATGCATTCCTTCTACCACCCCCTTACTTTCCCCCCCTTTATTTCCCGTACTTTTTGCTTGTACTCTCCCTAGAGGATTACTACAACGACCATTGAAATTAATATAGAGTGTGTGTTTTATGTTAAGTGTTGTTTTGTTTTGTATTTGTTCCCTTTTTTTAGGGCACTACACTGATACTGATTGGCTAACTATCACGTCCAGACACCGTGTAATTTTATCTTTACAGGTCATGATGTCCACATTAGGAGTATCACTATTTAATATTGTGTATGTATTTTTGTGTTCTTTTCCAGATCGATATTAAAGACATTACGTTGTTCCAGGCCATTTACCATAATAGGCACATTTGGCAAAAAATTCTACACATAATATTATGTATGTTGAGACGGTATCAGACTGTCGCATGTGAGTAGGGTAGGGATCTGTGCACCCGTCCTGAAGAAGAAGCTTTCGGCTTCGAAACATGTTGACGCACGCAGGAGGTTATGTACATTAAATACACAATAACCTCCACCACACTATTTTAACAATACCAGCACCGAGGTATATTAAAATTATTTTTAGCCCTCACATGCCAGGTATTTTTTAACACTCACGTATCCATCCACTCCTGACCCTACCACTCACTACCCTCGCACACCACACATAGTGATTACATCAGTGCTCCCACGTATCCGTTGGTTAGTAGCACGCCGCGTTCCGTAGAGGGACGCGAAGACCCCTATGATGAAGCATGACACCAAGGGACCTTTTGGTGTGTGAGGGGTATTTAAAGAACACCATGTGCTTCCCACCATTGTAGGAAACACATTCAACTCCAGACCTTGTCTACAAAAGCGCCTATTCTATAAGGGTGGATTCTATTTGTTTGTTAACTATAAGCTGGGGAGATTGAATCCGCCCCCAGTGTCCTTGTGGACACGCTCTCTCTCCGCTCCCTTTTCTGATTTGTATAGATGCTGGTGTGGTGTCTGGTGGTATGTCTGTGGGGGTGAGTGTGCTGTCTGTCTTGTGAGTGTGCATGCATGTGGGTTTGTCCTTGTGTCTGTGTGTTTGTGTGCTGCGTGTGGCTGTTGAGGTGGATGCATGCCTATGTTTGCATATGCTTGGGTCAGGGAGGGTAGTTGGGACTGTGGATGGGGAAGAGGCAGGAGGGGGTGGGACAGCTGGAGCTGGGACACAGCTGCCGTCAGTGTGGAGGCCAGAGCTTGATTGGATCTCTATAGGGCAGACATGTTAGAGTGAATGCCCTCCAGGAATTATACCATTTGTGTTAGATGATTGGTATGCACCTGGAGGACATTCAGCACTGCTGTCTGCCCCACAGAGATCTGCCTCAGGATGTCTATGGACTCCTCACTCAGGGCAGCAGGGGAGACAGGGGCAGGGGGTGAGGTGCCTGGCACAGAGGAGATTCCTCCCATTCCAGGGGAGCGGCCACGGACACTGGTCTTGGAAGCAGCTGGGAGGGTAGAGATTGTAGGTGTAGAGGATTCAGTCCCTGGGTCATCCACCACCACATTGGATTCCTCACTGGAGCTTGAGCTGGTCAGGAATCTGGCAGATGTTGTGTCTGACATGCCCTCAGTGAGGCTCCCCTCACTCTCGGTGCCACTGGTTCCCTCCTGCTCGGACTCAGCACTGGAACCAGTCTAGCGAGCTGCTTCCTCTTGTTCTGTGGCGCTGCCTCCTCCGCTGGCCGGTTCTGATGCTGTGAACAAGAGGGAAAATGAATCAGATGAGTCATCCATAAGTACTTGACACATTGGTATCATCACAAATCTTCACAGATCAACCAACTACATCAATTAGACTTGTACAATTATTTTGGATACTGTTCTGTAGATACTACATGTTAGTAAGCATGTGACCTATTCACCCTCACACATGATGATGCCTGTGACATTGGGTGTAGCAATATCAATATCCACAACCACAATGTAAACTACTTCAATATGTACCAGGTGATGTATTGCCTTTCGCTACTGATGGTCTTGTCATGACATATCTGTCCCATCTAATGGCAGGGATTTCAGACCTCACAATGGGAATAGGAGGCACACAATTGAATTGAACATGGTACCCATTCTGCAATCCCTAGTCATCAACTTGGGAACCATTGGGTCTAATGTTACAGGTCATATAACTTTATTGTCATACATCAAGCTAGCGTAGTCATTGCATGAGTCATATCACACAGATAACACTGATTGTGCTCATTTTTCCTGTAGCTTAAGTTCTTTCCTGTCAGGTCAAACATCTAACTCTTATTGTGGAGACACCAAGGTAGTAGGCATAGCTAGGGTGAGAGGTACGTGGCCCACAGTCTTGTGTCATCTATGCACAGTGTTATGAAGATGAATCAGAATGTTATCTACAGTGGAAACATCTCACTAGTTTCACATGTGAACAATGCTCAACACACTGCCAAGTTCAATGACTGCATCTTCACAATGACTCGGGTGGATCACTATGCCACTGGGCCATCTGGGTGCATCGTCTGTACAGACTATTAGTAATGAACATCTTTTCTTTAATAGTTTAGACAACACTGCGTACCATTCTGTCCAGACTGCAGAAGTCCACATTTGTAGAGGCCAAGTCTGAATGTCCCTCACCTTTTTGTTGCCATCATGCACACTTTGTACAGCTTAAATTGCTCTTGTTTTCCATCTCATATTGGTTTAATTACTTCCAAATGATGCACATGTGACATCTCTGAATCTAACATTGATCCATCGAACATAATATTTAAAAAAGCATCAAGTATGAATAGTCAAGAGCATTTACACACATGGGAACCATTGTGAATGTGTATCTAACATCATACCTTACAATTCCAGGTCTGTTTTCACCAGTGACCACCTTTGTTTGCCACAGAATGGCATGTGTTGTCACCATTACAGAGTCAGAGACATGGACTCATTCTTTGGAATAGAGAGATTGGAATCTTACACCCAATCATGTGAAAGGTCAGTGTGACAGGTGACCTGAGTTAGCAAACCTGTAATTAGCCCATGGGATACATTGGAATACACTGAGCACCACGGCTGGGACCTAACATTGGCACACTGACCAAACAAAACTCACCAAGGCCTCAACATAGACATCACCTGCTACCAGGATGTATGGCATGGGATTTTTACACTTGAGTGCTCCAACAACAACATACTTCACAGATTTGGTGTGACCACACAGAGAACAGTTCAGACATTAGTCAATGTGCTGACACATGTTGAGCAATAGCAATATTCCTTAAGGTTATCTCCATGCACATGTTGTAATTTGTTCAGATCACATAAGCATGGCACTGCTGTCACTACCCTGAACATATTTTACTCACATGTTCCAGATGAAAGGGGCATAACCAGGCATCTACTTATCCTTGTGCATATGCATCTTTTAACACTGAACATTGTTTTTGTGTGTCTTACAACCTGTAAAAGGGCCAGCAGGCTAAGATACTTCAACATGCATGGTTCAGAAAGTTGTGCAAAAAGGCACATACTCACCCCCTCCTTGCTGCAATATGGCTTTCAACTTCCCATTCAGGTCAGGGAAGGCCACCACTAGGATGCGGAGCATGTGGGGAGTCAATGTTCGGCACGTGCCCCTCTTGCCTGGAGGTGACAGGCCTAGCTGGACTTCCGCAATCTTCTTCTTCCAGCTTCTCAGGTCCTGCCACCGTTTGCGACAATGATGGGTGCACCGTTTGGCAACCCCCACGGCGCGCACCTTCCGGGCGATGGTCCTCCACAGCTCGGCCGTATGGTGGGAGTTGACCTGTAAGGATGACATGGTGACAGATCCTTAGTTCTCATGCAACATGTTTCAGAGTCAAAAACTGGTACACATAAGTCATGGTCAGATTGGCAACAATGTCTAAGGGGTAGGCAAGTGGCATTATGTGAAGTTCTCCTGTGTTCAATGATGACTCCATCCCATGAGATCAGTGATAAGATGTTTACACCAGTACATTCACTTCTACACCAGTGTACATGCCCAGAACAGTTATCTACACACTTTGAAACTTTCAAATAAACAGTTTACATGCTTTTTAACATGGTTATTGAATATGTCAGATGACAATGCAGTGTGATCATCACTCACCTGCTACTCTGGTTTGCCATACAGTTGCCTGTACAGAGGCAGGAGGGTGTCCAGCAGCTTCTCATTTTTCTTCTGGGTGAAGGCTGGGGCCCTGCCCTCTGTACGTGCCATAATAGCTCCCAGAGGATGTGGACAGCAGCAGAGAGATGGGGAGGTGCAGGGATAATGCAGGTAGTGCAGGCAAGTGAAGTCTCTAGGGAGCAGATAGACTTATATCTAAACCGCACAGGCGGTCTTCAGTACATGCGGCCAAAGCGATAGGTTCGCGTCGGTCGCACTTTCGGAATCGGTCCAATGCATTAAATTACTTGCAGCCAACACGCCTACCACGCGGTTCAAAGAAATATCATCGGACCGCGAGTGACTTTGATATATTACCAATGGGAGTTACCTGCGTCAGTTTCGACATGATGCGGACACAATCCGAAACCTTCGTATGTCACCATAACAACTAACTGCCAATGGCTGCGTACAAATCGGTTTTGATGCACCCACTGCGTCCTTTGAATAGAAACCCACGTCTGTCACCATAACAACTAACAGCCTATGGCTGTGTCCGAATCGGTTATGATGTGCCTACCGCGTCCTTTGAATACTCGGCAGGGCAGACACTTTTGTAAATGTTGTAATTGGATGAAAATCCATGGCTGGATGCAGCTTTTTCCTGGTGAAAAGGGCATCTAACCTTGAGAAGCACATGACACACTGTTTGGGAGGCTAATACCAACTGGAAAACAAATAACTTCATTTAGCCTCTTAGGCTTGGTCACAGTCACAATATGTGTTTTGGGCAATACATGTACAGTCTTTACCTAGTCACTGCATTACAGGACAGTGTGACCCAGTGTGCAATCTGTGTGATGTGAGACTGGAAAGGTGATGTGTTTTTCAAATCCTGGATAATGCATTTAGCAAAGAATGACTACACTGTGACATTAAGCAGCCACATAAGCTTAGGTTTGATTTGTGGTTTTCTAGTATATCTTTTTGTCTCATTCTTAACTGGACAGCCACATTATATGGGACACCTACATAGTTAATGGTTTGTGTATGTGATTGTATGTGTAATGCAGACATGACAACATGACAGTGTCCACCTTGTGACAGTAATGTGCAAGATTACCATTGAGAGACGCTGTATGTATGTAGTGTCCCACATATCAGGCATTACATGATCCTATTGTGGGTACATTGAACCATGTGATTGTTCTCACAAAACTATATCTAGGCTTATTTGGTTGTGAGTTGTGGGGGATGCCATACTAGCTCTACATGAACAGTGACAGACACTAGAGAAGTTTACACTACTACACTCTAATTGCTGTGTCACCATAACTTGGAAGCATGTCCAGCAAGGGTCAGTATGCTGTGATATGTATGTGAGGACAAACTCATTCATTGAAATGTGAATTTCCATTGACATCCAGTTTTAGGTGTGGTCATTTTTGCTGTTTGTCGAAGTGCATGTAGCTTGGGACATTGTGAACTAACACCAACTGTGTTTCCACTCTACACATAGGTATCACAGACAGCCTCCATTGTACAGGCCCTTTCCAGACCTACAAAGAATGGAAGAACGGGACATAATTAAGAAACATCGTTTCACAAGGGCAACAATTGATGAGTTGTGCCAGCAGTTGTCACCTCATTTGCAGGCTGGTTGCACTTATCCTACAGCACTGACCCCGAAGGTGAAAGTGATGGCAGCATTGCATTTCTTTACCACGAGATCATTCCAGTACACAGTGGCAACATCAGGTGGAATGTCCCAGCCCATGTTCAGCAATGTCCTTCGGGATGTGTTGGAGGCATTGCTCCGTTACCTGGGCCACTACATCAAGTTTTCTAAACCTGGAGAGTTGTCTGACATCAAGGGTGACTTCTATGCCTTAGGATGGATACCCCATGTCATTGGAGCAATTGATGGCATCCATGTTGCTTTGATACAGCCACAGGCCAATGAACAGGTCTATCGCAACAGGAAGCACTTCCACTCCATCAATGTCCAGGTGGTGTGTTTGGTAGACATGTGCATCTCACACGTCTATGCCCATTTCCCTGGCTCAGCAAATGACGCATACATCCCACATTTGATGAGTCAACTGCAACCTGACCGGGCCTGGTTTGTTGGTAGTAATGTTGTCTGTGTATGTTGCAGGGTGTTGGTTGTATGTCAGATAGTGATCTGTTGTCAGACATATGAAGCCTTTTCTTTGTTCAATGTAGGAGACTCTGGACTACCCCAACCAGCCATGGTTACTGACGCCACTGCGCAACCGAGTCACCCCAGCAGAAGTGCACTTTAATGAGGCCCATGGCCGGACTAGGCGGATAGTTGAGCGGACATTTGGCCCCCTGAAGACAAGGTTCCGCTGTCTGGATAGGACGGGAGGAGCCCTCTAATATGCCCCATTGAAGGTGTGCCAGATCATCATGGCTTGCTGCATGCTACACAACTTGGCAATACATAAGGGCATACCTCTGATAGTGGACGACGGAGACCAGCAGGTGCCACAGAGGGAGGATCCAGGACTGGGCCATGATGACAGTGGTGATGATGATGAAGCCATGGTTTTGAGACAACAGATTATCCACAACTTTTTCACATGACAGTAAGTATGCAATGAGAGGAGGTGACTAACCCCAATTGTTTGTTGTTGTGTTGCTGGTGGACAATGTGTATGTATGCTTGTGAGTGTCTAATGTCCTGAGCTTTTTTCTAAGATGGGTCTTTGAAATGGGCAGATTA